>PVJX010000464.1:0-145387 GCA_004027295.1 Dolichotis patagonum | reverse complement strand
AGCCTGAAGGAGAGAGACCCTGGCATGTCGGGACCTGCACAGTGCGGTTGACTCAGGGTGCCAAGAGAACAAGGAGCTCCTCCCCTCTCTGAGGGATGGCTGAGAGTGTGGCAGCCCAAAGGAGAGAGACCCTGGCACATCGGGACCTACACCGTATGGTTCGCTTGGGGTGCCGGGAGAACAAGGAACTCTTCCCGTCTCTGGGGGGTGACTGTGATCCTGCTGCCTGTGGGCTGAGAATCAGACATCTCATGTGTCCTGTCCCCCATGCCGTGTCCCCCCTTCCACTCCCCCCTGCCTAGCAAGTGGGAGCCAGTGAACTACACATCCTGTGAAAAGATTAGCTATGTTATTTAGTATGAGCTCTCCATATGCAAAGATAAGGACAACCATTTGGAAGAAAACAAGAGACAATATGACAGATAGTGAAGATCTCTGGTTGTCTTGCTTTGAAATTTATGCTTTCTTATGTCCCATTCTGTTCTGTTTTGTTGTGTTTAATTTTACTCCCTTTTAAAATAAAATAAAATAAAAATTTTTTAAAAATCTAGAGCAATGCCTTGGAGAATGATGGACAGGGATTTCCCTCAGCAAACAGGGAGTCAGATGATCTCTCCAGAAAGGGAATAATTTTGGCTGAGGTCTAGAGAGAAGATCCCAAGCAGGAGACACAGCAAATGAAAAGAGGCTGTGGCGGGGCCAAGAAAACGTGTCCAAGGAATAGAAAGCTCAGTGTCACCCAAGAGAGTGAACTGGGGAGAGGGCAGGGGATGAGGACTTCGTGTTTCATCCTTCCATCAAAAGAAGACAATATATGCCCACAAGTATCCCCAGTAAGTGCTCCATAAGCACATGCTGAAAAAACAGCACCCTCCAAGTTGATGAATCAGCTTGCTGTGTTTTTGTCCCTTCCCTGCTGCCAAGGAAATTCAGACAACCATTAAGGTCCAGGAAGCTGCCTTTGGCCAGCCCTCACCAACACTGTTTTTATGTGCTAACAACTCTTAATGAATATCCTAATGAGTCACTAAAAATGGCATCACAGGGTTGAGAACAGAACAGTCTGCAGAAGGAAGTGTCCAAAACAACCCAGAGACTGCCAGGAGCAGCCACTGCCCTCCCCACCACCCACCTCACCCCTCCCCAGCAGCCTGCATAGGGCAGGCATCTCTCTCCTTCCCAAGTGAGCAGAAGTCCTTTTCTTGCTCTCTGGGAGGGTGTCCTGGGCTGCTGTGGTACGATCCCCATGAGGCTGTTAGTTTAAGAATTGAGAAAGGGGGCTGGGGATTTAGCTCAGCGGCATAAGCGCCTGCCTTGCAAGCAGGCAGTCGTGAGTTCGATCCCTGGTACTGATAAAAAAAAAAAAAAAAGAATTGAGAAAGATAAAAGGACAAAAGGGAGGATGAACTGGGACATAAAAACAAAGTGAAAACATAGGTTGAGGCTGGTCAAGAACTTAAGGTGCTAAGACACTTGAATAAAGTTCTATAAAGAGGACCATTGGCTAAATCTGAGTGTGTTTTATTTGTTCTACACAGCAGTCCAAAAAAGTTTAAATCAGTTTCCTACATGAAATTATTGGGGGAGTTTATGTAAATATTTGGTTGATCATTTTCTCCCAAAAAGCCAGACTCTCTGGCACCCTAAGGCCCACATTCTGGAGTAGCAGCCTGGGTTGGGGTGGGGTGGTGACTGTCTCTCAGAGCTTATGCTGTCTTCTTCATCACGGGCCCCACCACACCACCAGGTCTCCCCATCATGGTGCGGAGTGTTGATTTGCCAAGGTGACTTTCTTGTTTGAGATTTAAGAGCTAAGGAATATGTTTCTCCAGCCTTTCTTTCTTGAAAGTAGGTGAACAAAACAGGACAAGAAGAAAAAAAGATGGGAGAGAGATACTACTGACAGAAGTGGAGACAACTCCAACCCGTTTGATATGCAAGCCAAGCATGTCTGCCTCCAAAGAGCTGAGCCCAGGATGGCACAGCGCACAGGCTTCAGCTTGCCACATGTGGCCTTTGGTGTCACTGGGGAAGAGTTTGGCCTTTGCTTTAGACATTGTCACTTCTACACTGGGGGCTAGTTCTACTTCATGGACACCACCAGAAACTATGTTGGCACAGCCAGGACGTAAGTGTGTGACCAGCTCTGAGCACACTTCAACATTATGAAGATCTGCAATCATTTTCCTAGTAAATGGGCGGGCTAGGGGTTTAGTCCAGTGGCGTAAGTGCCTGCCTGGCAAGCGCGAGGTCATGAGTTTGTGGTAAAAAAAAAAAAAAAGAAAGAAAGAAAAGAAAAGAAAAAGAAAAAGAAAAAGAAAAAGAAAGAGAAAAGCATGCTTAGTGAATGGGCAAGTTACCGTCTTCCTTTGAATTTGGCTCAAAACCCCCATAAACAGCTTCCTTGGGCCCAGCTGTGAAAGACATTTGAAGACCAACTTGTGCCCTGGTGTCTTGGTTACTTTTCTCTTGATGCTGAGACAAAATGCCTGATGCCCAAAATTAGGAAGGAAAGGTTTATTTAGCTTACAGTTTTTGGAAGTTTCAGTCCATACTCAGCTGGCTCCAAGGCAGGGTGGTGTGGCTGAGGGCCACTGTTCATGATGGCTGCAAACCACAAGAGCCAACAGGGTAAAAGGGAAAAGCAGGCTTCCTTCCCTTCCTTGTACTGTATGCAGATTACCCACTCCTGGGTGGGTGCAGCACTCATACTGTCAATCCCAGCACTAGACAAGGAACCAATCACAAATGCTAGATTCAACCGTCCTAGAAAGGCCCACCTCCCATGACTGCATGAGGCCTCGGGGGGACATTTAAACAAGCCGCAACACCTGGGGAGCTGAAAACTCTGCTCCATCCTGGCCGAAGAGTAGGGTATGGTCTAGTGAAATGATGGATACAAAACACCCATTTAAGGTGCTTGAAATATTGAGCAGCTTCCAAAATGTAGCCATTATAAATTATGGTACTATAAACATAGGTGCACATATATTGCTATGGCATGATGTTTTCAGTTCTTCTGGGAAAATACTGAGAAGGGGAATAGCTGGATTGAATGGACCTCCAATCCTAGTTTTCTGAGGAATCTCCACACTGATTTCCACAGTGGTTGCACCAGTCTGCATTCACACCAACAGTGGGGGATTCCTTTCTCCCCAAAGCCCCACTAGTATTTGTTATTGGTTGATTTCTTGATTATACCCATTCTTTCTGGAGTGAGATGGAATCTCAGTGTTGTTTCAATTTGCCTTTCTTGTATGACAACACAAATACCCATCAACCACAGAATCAATTAAAAAGATGTGGTATTTTTATATTATGAAGTATTACTCAGCTATAAAGAAGGATGAACTTGAGGCTTTTATAGCTAAATGGATGCAAGATGAGACCATACTCATAAATGAAATAAATCAGACTTGCATGTGTAAATATTGTATTGTCTTCCTAATGTAAAAAACTGAAAGATCCAAAATGTACAATAGATAGTGTGACAGTGAAAGGGAAAGAAACTGCTCAAAATGAAAGAATAACTGAGATACAGGAAAGGAGAAAAGAAAAAAGGGACAATTATACTACTAATCTCAGGTCATTAAAAAGAACAGTTTGTGCTTTCATTGTTTGATCATTTTTTTCATAGTTTTATAATCTGAACAACTATTTGAAGATAACAATACCCAATATATTAACTAGTGTTAATCTCCCATTATTTTGTTTTGAAATTCTGTATCATTATCTTAATTCTGTTTTTGTTTTTAAAATTTAAAAAGTGTTTTAAAAAATTGAGCAGCTAAGTAACTTATTGTTGGAGGTTTGAAGAGACAGCTAATGTGTAGCCAGAGGAAAGAAGTCCAATGCCACAGAGAGGGTTATCATAAAAACCTGTCCCCTGCTCACCCAGGCCTCTTGGTTTCCCTCTCTAGAGGCCATTACCCTCCCATAGAGCTGGAACCTGAGGTGGATCCAATGGTGACCCCTAAGAGATGCTACCATGGCCTAAGCCCTACTACCTGTGATTGTGATCTTACTTGGGAAAAGAATCTGAAGATATAATCAAGTAAGAATCCTGAAATAAGAAACTTATCATGGATTGTCTGGGTGGCCTCTAAATCCAGTGGCACTGTCTTTATAGAATAAGACACAACACAAAGAGAAGAAGACAACCCATGACGCAGTGCTATGTTTGGATCTGAAATGTCTCCAAAGGCGTACTATGTATTAAAAGGCAGAGCTATGGGAGGTGGCAGAACCTTTAAAGGGTGTGGCCTGGTGAGGGGCCTTTAGGTGACTTGCTGGCCTCTCTTCAGTCTTGCTTGTTCCCCAGTCAGGAGGTGAATGGTTTTACTCTGCCATGCACTCCTACCATGATAAGATGTTTCTCCACAGGTCCAAAACAATGGGACCAACGACCCCTGACTAAAATCTCCAGGACTGTGAACTAAAATCCCTTTCCTCTCAAAGCTGATTGTCTCAGATGTTTTGGGATAGTGGCCAAAGTCTAATGCAAACAGAGACTGGTGTGATAGGGCCACAAATTGAAAAGTACCGGGAATTTCCAGAAGCTGGAAGAGGCAATGGATGGGTTCTCCTTGTATTAACTGGGGTTCTCCAGAGGAATGAAACCAGTGAGGCACACACACATACACACATACACACATGGACACACAAACTGGCTTGTATCTTAAGATTTACAGGGTAAGTCATCAGGCTAAAGACCCAGGAGCTATGATGTTTAAACTCTAGTTCAAAGCTAGCAGGCTCCATACCCTGGAGGAGCCAGTGCTTTAGTCTGTACCTGAGGACAGCAAAACAAACAAACAAACAAAAACAAACAATAATCCACGAATTTCTCAGTTTGAAGCAGTCAGGCAAGAAGAGCCCTCTTGCTTACTTGGGGGGAGGGTTGGCATTTTTGTCCCACTCAGGTCTTGACAGATGGGATGAGGCCCACCCACATTAAGACCTGAAGTCTGTGTGACTCAGTCTAAAAGTTCAAATGTCCGTCTCATACTAAAACACCTCAGAGAAACATGCAGGACAGTTTGACCAAATACCCAGGCATCTTATGGCTCAGTCAAGTCAATGCATGAAGTTAACCTTGGCATTGTCCGGGATGCTCCAGACTGCATGTGGCCCTGAACATGCTTTGATTTTAGACTTCTGGCCTCCAGAGCTGTGAAAAAATAAATTTATGTTATTTTAAACCTCCAAGTTTATGGTAACATTTTACGGCAGCCACAGGAACTTAGTATAGAGCTCCTGCTCATCTTTCTATATTCATACTCCTCATTTTTTTTTTTTTTGGTACTGGGAATCGAACTCAGGACCTTGTACTTGCCAGGCAGGCTCTGATGCCACTAAGCTAAATCTCCAACATGCTCCTCATTTTCTGCGTACATGGTATGTGCTGTGCCCAGTGTTCTTTTTCGTCTTTTCATTTAACGATGCTATTTGAAAATCCCATACACTGTCTTTTTCATGCTTACATAGTCTTCCACCCCGTGGATGTTCTGTTAGTGTGTGTACTCTGTGCCTTACCAGCAGTACCAGGGTGGTTGTATAGTACTCCACCCTATGAGTTTCTATTAATGGGTCTACTTGAGCTCTTCCTGATGATAGGGTTCTTTTCCAATCTTTATTACCATAGACAACAATGTTGCAGAGGGAATTTTTTCCCATGCCAATGTGTGTGTGCAGACACAACTGTAAGACAAATTCCTACAAGTGGAATTGCCATCTCGGAGTGTGTATGCCTTTCACATTTGTAAAGGCTTTGGCAAATTGCCCTCTGATGAGGTTATAACACAGATTCTTGGTTTAAAGTACATTTTTTTTCTCATTATAAAAGTAATCTTTTAGTAGAATTCTTAAGTGTGATTTGATTACAACCTGTAACCAAAATCTTTTCTAGCAGAACATAGTCAATGGGAAAATAGCATCAATTACCCGAAATTTTCTTGCCAGCCTGGCTCAATCACCCCTTTCCTGTTACAGGGGGGGTTCATACTTGGGTCTGATTTTCCCCTGGTGGTCTCTATCTGGGGCTCTGAGGCGGGGTGTGAGGCCGCTCTGGACATGGACTGGTCCTTTGAAATGTGCCCGCATACCAGTGACTAATCCCAAACTCCCACGCCTCTCAGTCCCCGGGGTTCCTCTATGCAAAGAAGAGGAAGGGAAATAGAAAGTCACTTCCCCCATCTGGAGAGTCCTATATTTAATGTTGCTGTCCAATTTGTCCTTGTTCTCTGAATTCCTGGCCCAGCCTTCAGCTTATTATGCACTCTCTGTTCAGGGAAGGGTCACTCGCTGCCTGAGAGCCACACTAACCCCATCCATCCCTGGGACAGAGGAGGCCCCATTCTCTGGCCTTGGATCAACTGTCAGGTGGATGGGACCCCTCTGCAGTGTGCCCATCCCTGGCCAGCTCCCCATGGTGGGCTCAGGGTGGCCTGTCCAGGTCCTTACTTTAAACGTGGACAGATCCAGGGTCCAGTACAGCTCAGTGGTGGAACCCATGCCTAGCATGCACACGGCCCTGGGTTCCATGCGCAGCACTGCAGAGAAAGACAAAGAGGAGAGGGGAAGGTGGGAGGAGAGGAGACAGAAAACTCAGGACTCAGGGTCTAGAGAAAGAGGCAATTCGTCCAAGACCAAGGCCATCATGACCACCAATCCCCTGCTGGTGAGTGGTGTTCAGCTCTCCCTTTGAGATAAAGGCCAGGGTGTGTCCCTACCTTCCCCTCTGGTGCCATGTCCCAGCCTCCTTGCCTCATCCTAATGACACGGAGAGCTCAGCAGAATTTGATGTCTGCTTGTTGCAACCCTCTCATGGCCCAGAACCCTCCCCACACAGAGCCCCAGGCTGTAGTTTCAACACTAGTCCACACTCATGCCAACTCCTTCCCTCCTCAGTTTTGCCTGGTCAAGTCTTTCTCATTTTTATGACTCAGTTGTGTATCTCTAGAAACAATATTTGTTGAATGAATGAGCAAACTAGATGCTGGGTGATAGTCACTGCCCTGAAACAGAAAAAAAGACACCTAGGTTAGATTGGAAGAGCTGAGGCTTTGCTATTTATTATTTATATGACATTGGGCAACCTCTTACCTTCACGAGGCCTTAGTTTCCTCGCCTATAAAATAGCATGCTTTGGCTGATTATCAGTCAGCTGTTGCTGTGTAACGAGCAACTATGGACTCTTGGGGGCAGGTACAGGGATGAGTGTTGCTTGGCTCAGGCACATGCAGGTTGTCTAGGTGCTGATGGATCCAGCCCGGGCTGCAGTGGGAGGTCAGCAGAGCTTGGCTCTCTTACCCATATTTCTCATCTTCCTCGGTGTCTTAATCACTTTCTCATCTCTAATGTAAATCCCTAACACTCAGAATTTAAGGGTGGAGAGGTTTACTTTGGTTCTCATTTCAGTCCATAGTCAGCCGGCTCCAAGGCAGAATAGTGTGGTGGAGGGGCCTGACAGAGCAAAGCTGCTCCCAGCACGGTGGACAGGAAGCAGAGCGAGTGAAGGGAGGAGTCAAGGAGGGAGCCGGACCCTTTCAGCCACGCTCTAGTGACCGGCCTCACTGTGACTGCATGAGGCTTTGGGGGGGGGGACATCTAGACATAAACCATACACTTGGCCAGTGCTAGGTCATGTCTTATGGCTGAACTCAAAGCTTAAGTTCAAGGGGATCCCTTAGCTTCCCAAGGGAGGGTCTGCAAGGGGAGGGTCACAGCAACGAGTGAACGCTCTGGTCCAATCAGGTCCAGCCTCCCTGCCTCTGAGATGATGCCATCAGTGCACCTCTGTCCCCTTCCCCTGTTGAATGTGTCTCCATTCTCTCCTGTCAGCCTGGACCCAGGTCTCTTCCCATAGAAATTCTGTCTTCTCTCCCCCACCTCAGGGTGCAGTTTTCACCCTGTACAAAACCTCCGCTAAAATTTGCTCCCTCCTTCAGCAAATCACAGCCGCCTACATGCTCCCTCAAGCCTGAAACCTGGGCGGGCATTAGTCTCTCTCTCCTCCCCACCAAGCACACATCAGGCCCTGCAGACTCTATCCCAGCTCCCTCTAGGCCCTGCCACCTCCTTTCCAGTGCCACCACCCCTGTCCCGGCTTCCTCAGTCTCCCAAGGCCAAGCCCTGCCCTTCCAAAGGCATCCCTGGTGCTCCCCGCTACTAGATTCTTGCAACATACAGGCCTGATTGTGCCGGGAACGCTTTGTTACATCCTCACAACTGACACAAGGGCCAGGCAGGAGATGTAAAGTGATGACAAAACTGTGTGTTAGGGGTTGAACTGTGTCCCCTCCAAGGAGATAGGACCTCAGAATGTGATCTTATTTGAACACAGTCTTTATAGAGGTAATCAAGTTCAAATGAAGGCATTAGGGTGGCCCTAATCCAAGATGATTGATGTCCTTTAAAAATGGGGAATTTGTACATGGAGACACCACACAGGACAGATCACATGAAGTGAAGGCACAAAGTGAACACTATCTCCAGGAATGCCCAAGGCTGGCAGGGGCAGGAGGAGAGACCTGCAACAGATCAACTCCGCATCCCTCTGAAGGAAGCAACCCTTGAGCTTGAACTTCTAGGCTTGCGAACTGTGAGACAGTATGTTTCTGTTGTTCAAGTCACCTGGTTTGTGGCACTTTGTTATGAGGCAGTCCTAGAAGGGGGAGGGAAAATGCCAAACAAAAACATTAGCACTGCAGGGGGCAAATGGTTCTGGACCTAATAGGGAGGGTGGGGACTCTGACAAACTGGTAAGCACCGGACCTGACCTGACGCAAGTTGGTCATTGCTGAATGGCGTTGCAAGCCTGGTTAGCCAGTTTTTGACCCTTGAAGGAAAGTGGAAATTCAGATTTTTATGTGAAAATTTTGACCTCAGAGGCAGCCCCTAGCATTGTGAGTCTCACCCAAGAGCCATCCTAGGCGGGTACTCAGGCAGGAGGGATCTGCTGAGGGAGGGAATGGAAGAGCAGGGGTCTCTGCGTGGCATGGAACCTGCTTTTCCCTAGGAGCGCCTCCGGGCACTCCCCAGTCCTCCAGAAGCCCGCTGGGAGGGAAGCAAGCTCCTTACACACTCGCTCAGAGCTGTGCGCTAACCTGCAAAGGAAGACACGTGCTGTCAGGCGCTTGTGCTCCAGCAGCCGCAACCTCTAAATGCAGAGCGAGAGTGTGGCGCCCAACTCCACTGCAGCAGGGGACCTAGCCTGGCTGGCAATGTCCCTTTATGGGAACTCACTTATCTGCCGTCAGATGCCTTTTCACACAGAACCAACTCAGGAAAAGCAATGTTCCTGGCAGGGAAAGCCTGATGAAGGTCCCTAGAGGGACCCCTTTGTCACTCCTCTCTGTAGTTATCCTTGCCATGGCCTCCTTGGAAGTGGAGCTCACTTCCCCACCCGTTGGCTTTGGGCCTACCATAGGACTTACTGGAGATAGGTGGAAGGCACAGCCACAAAGCAAACTCCGGAGGTGCTGTGTGCTGTCCTGCACATTTGCCAATGCCTGGGAAGATCCCACCCTGCTGGCCCGCTGGTCCAGGGAAGATGAAGCTGGGCCACACAGACAACCCACAAGAGACAGAGGTGCTCAGCACCCCAGCCCAGGTCAGCTTGCCTTCAGCTGATGCATGTGTGAGAAGAAAGAATTTTAACTGGAAGCCACTGAGCCTTGGGTTAGCCTATTACATAGCAATAAACGACCCCAACAGATCTCTTCCTCAGAAAGCTTCTACCATAGGGGAGTTAAGCCAAATCCCAGGCAACCAATATTCAATAGGTGGGCTAATTGTTTTCTGTTTGGCACCTATCATAGATTTTTCCCCACCCTCTGCTGCTAAGAGGTCCACATCCTAATCTCTGAAGCCTGGGAAAATGTTAAATTACATGGCAAGGGAGGGTTAACACTATGGTTAGAGTTAAATTTGCTACTTAGCTGGCTTTAGAAGCTCATCATAGATTATGCAAGTGGACCTGATGTTATTGTGGGGTCCTTGAATGGGGAAGAAGGAGGCAGGAGAGTCAGAACCAGAGAAATAACATCAGCAAGACAATGGTGGCTTTAAAGGTAGAAGGAGGCTACAAGCCAAGGAAAGTAGGAAGCCTCCAGAACCTGGAAAAGGTAAAGCAACAGACCCTCAGCCAGAGCCTCCGCAAAGGAACATAGCCCTGCTGATTTTAGCCCAGTGATTGATTTTAGCCCAGTGAGATTCATTTTGGACTTCTGGCTTCCAGAACTGTCAGAGAATACAGCGGTCCCATCTTATCCTTAGGGATACGTGACAAGACTCCAGCAGAGGCCTGAAATGGCAGATATTCCTGAGCCCTCTATATAAATGTATTTTTGCTACCATCTGTGCCCTGCAGCACTTTGACATACGGTTAGTCCGTCCTTCTGTGTTGTATGCTCTGGTGCTGCCCTCCTACCACCCCTCATGTCCTTTGGTCACTATGAAATACAGTAAGGGCTTCTTGAGCACAAGTGTTTTTATACTGTGACACTTAGGCTGATAACAGGGAGGGCGGCTGGCTGATTACTGGGCAGGGAACACCACAGTGTGGATATACTAGACAAAAGGAAGATTACATCCCAGATGGGATAGAATGAAGATTCACCATACCACTCAGCTCAGCACATGATTTATGAATTGTTTATTTCTGGAATTTCCCACTTAATATTTTTAGACCACAGTTGCCATGGGTTTCTGAAGCCATGGATAAGGGGAGACTGCTGATAAGTATGTTTTTCTATGAGTCACCAAGCGCATGGCAATTTGTTACAGCAGCAATCAGAAACAGATACAGCACCTTTAAACCCTGCCCCATCCTCTCTGCACTTTTCTCTCAGCTGGGAAGCTGACCTGGTCTGGCTCACACCCAGCTCCTGGTACTCTGGCTTACACTGGCGTCCAGCCAATGGAAAAGAGGGAGAGGTCAGATACTTCTCCCTGTGCTCACTCCCTGCCTGGGTGGTGGTTCTGACAGCAGCTATGTCTCTCAGCACCTGTTGAATGGCCTGTCCTCACTATAGCTTTTCCCAGCTCTGGTCACACAGTGCCCCTCATCCCTTTCCTAGCAGGATGGCACTGTGACCCTGCATGGCTCACACCTGCTGCTTCCTCTCTCCTCGTGGCTTCCCTTGTAACCTCGCCCTCATACACCTCTGTAAAAGGAATCTTCATTAAACCCTCTCAAAGTCCCAGCTGAGTGGCCTTCTGTCTCCCTCAGGAAACCGGTCTGACTCACAAGGTGTGTTTATTTTAAAGGAATAGCAGGGAGATACCAGTTGACTTGTATAAGGAGGTACAGGAGCATTTGGGGAAGGACAGTATTTGATGTTTGTGGGGTCTCTCAACAAAAAGGGGAAGAGGGATCCTGGAAGCAGCAAAGGGCTCTGAATTTGGAGCCAGACCACAAGGTCTTAGATTTTTCCACTTTTTGCCCACTTAATACTGACCTGGAGTGAATCACCTGAGCTCCTGAGAACCTGATCCTCTGTCCTGAAAATGGGCAGCCATGCATATATCTTCCAGGCTGAGGCAAGGAGCAAAGTGACTAGCACTTGTTAGGCGCTTAAAAATAATGACCACTAGCCCATGGGGACGTTCAGGATACAGGGCAGCACAAACTCAATGGGGCAGCTATCAGACAGACAAAATCCTGTTTTGTCTTGTTTTCTTATCTTGCTCACTATAACAGACATACATGACTTAGGGAATAGCAAGCAGCAAGAGTGCCTGAAAGACTGAAACCCTTCTCTGAAAAGCTGTATGGTGAGCACACAACCCAGAGGGTATAAGGAATCAGAGCAAAACCAGAATCAATTCAATAGCCAGTGGGTTGCCACTGAGGACTTTTGAGCAGGAGTGTGACATATGAGAGAGACAGAGACAGAAAGAGATGAAAGAGAGGGAGAGAGAGAGAAAAACAGAGACAGACAGAGATTTCAAGGGTCAAGGATCTCTGGCAACTTCTTTTGGAGAAATATCGAAGCCCTCTACATTCTGCTTTCATTTAGCAAAAGGAAAAAATAGGTGAAAATAGAAAATAGAGAATACAATCAGTGTGTTGTCTTTGGCCCTGACAGTAAGTATTTCCTTGGGTAATGTGCCTTCCAGATAGAGTTCTTTGCCAGTCCAGTGATTGACAGTGGTTGGTAACAGCAGGACCACCATGTTGGATGCCCTAGGGGAGTGGGAAAGCCTATCACAGGTTTTGGATGGGGCGCCCAAGTTGTGCTTATATAGTTATAGAAGGAGACTCCAGGAACTGGAGAGATGGTTTTGGGAACCCTGACTCTGCCTCAAGCAGTGGTGGGGAACCTATACATGTGTGCACAGCGGGCTGTTTCTATCATTGAAAACTCTAAAAAGTTTACCATCTGTGTTGATTACTTTTCTCTCGCTGCTGAAACAAAATACCCGATAATCGAAATTAAGCAAGGAAAGGCTTATTTAGCTCACAGTTTGTGGAGATTTCAGTCCATAATCAGCTGGCTCTAAAGTAAGGTGGCACTTGGCACAGAGGCAACAGTTCATGGAGGCTGAAGACAGCAAAAACAAGAGTAAAAAGTGAGGAGCACTGAGAGAAGACTGTTCCTCGTATGTAGGCAACCCACCCTAGGGGCAGGTGTAGCACTCACCCCCCATGATCCCAGCATTGGACCATGAATTACTCACAAATTCTAGAAGCCCACCCACATGGCTGCATGAGGCTTTGGGGGGGGCATCCAGACTCAAACCATAACACCACCACTGGCCTAGAGTCTCTATTCCCTGCCTTTCTGGGCACAGAAGTGGGATGAGTAGCCAGAATCCTACGTTTAGCTAACTGAAGGTGTATCTTTTTATCCCCTCTGGAAGGGAAAGAAGGAAAAACCTAAGTCAGTCAGTTGAGCAGAACCATCTGGTAAATGCAGCTGGTGGAAGCCATCCCATTTTTATAGGGGTATGGTGTTTGCAAAGCGGCAAGATGCAAGCACCATTCTATTTACCCTAGCTACTCAACGAGGCTGGTCTCCATTAAATCCTGCTTTTGATTTTCTAAACCTTTATTTAGTATAACTATCATATATGACTTTGGCATCTTATAAATTGTAGTTATTTTCTAAAAATTTTTAATGTCTTGGGTCAGGGATACAGTACCTGCCTGGTAAGCACAATTCCTGAGTTCTATTTGGGGTACCAAAGGTAAACAAAAAACAAAAACAAAAAAACTCAATAATTTTCTTAAAACAACTAATTTGGCATGTGTTTTTATGTTAATCAGTACTTATTGTTTGGAAGAGTCAGAAACCCAACTCAAAGTGACCCGAGAAAACTGAGAAGCTCCAGGATATAACCTGCAGTGTCCGGCACGGCTGGATCCAGGTATAAAGGCCCTGACATCAGGATGCTGCTTCCTTTCCCGCCCCAGGCCTGTCTCCTCTTCACTTTTGACAGCCTTTTTCTCCACAGTGGGACCCGGCCACTCCAGATATACGTGCTGCATGCAAAGAAAGGAAGGGGAAAGGAGATACCTAATTTTTCATGGCTATGGTAACATCCCAGAATGCCATCCTTAGGCCCGGCCAGGGTCACGTGTCCACCCTGATATTACGATGTCAGAGATGGCACACTCTGGGTGACCGAGCCTCAATCAGGTGTCTGTTCCTGTCCCTACCCCCTGAGAGAGGTGGTCCCAGGCGGAAGGTATTTGGGGTGGGGGTGCTAAAGCCAGCCAGCCAGTAGAGGAGGGACATTTTATTTTCTCTTTCTTTTTCATTTTAGTAACCCAATGTGCCTTCTAATACAAGAATGTATGTATAAACATTTATCATTAAAAACATAAAACAGTGTATCTGGCTTAATTCTTATTTACACTGGATGCCAGAGTCTAGGGAAAAGTTGTGACACTGAACCTTCAGAGGTCATGACAGCATGAGTTGGACCCACTTGTTTACTATGATGTGCCTGAAGTGACAGTGACAGACAGTAGTCTTTGAACTCAACAAAAGATCCTCACCCTTCACATTTTAGAGGGTGTGAAATAACAGGGCCAATAGACTCAGGCTCTTGTAGGTTCTGGGGCTCATCATGCTGCTAGCTGGGTCCCAAAGCTGTTTTTCAGTATTGGTCACAAGTGACAGAAACTAAATGCAGACTGGTTGATGTAACTGTAATCATTATAATCACAATAATAACTACTAGTAGTATAAATTCCTAACCCATATAATTTCAGGTGCTCAGTAAGGCATCAGGAAGGTGTGAATTCCCATTTCAGGTCTACCTTCCTCTGCCTCAGCATCATTCTCAAATCCTGAGCAGCGTGAGGGCTGAGAGCAGCCCAACCACTCTAAGCAGAGGCACAGGAACTTCTTCCTGTAAGCCCAGGATTCACTTGGATTGTACTTCAGGTTCCCTGCACAGTTTCAGATCACTCCTGGTCACCACGGTGGTAGGGTCCACACTAACTGGCCAAGCCTGAGGTATGTCCGCCTCGGCCCAATAATTGATTCCTTCCAAAACTCCAGGACTGAGCAAGGGGCCAGGGAGAGGGACAGTGCCCGCAAGGAAAAACAACAGCTGTCCCCACGTGGGGAGGAGAGGAAGGAAGGGGGTTTGGAGCACAAAAGTCAGCTTGGTGCCAATGAAGAGGAAGGCAAGTGGTGGGGGAGGAGTCCCAGTGAGGAATGTGACCAGGAAGCTGAGAGGCTGGTTTGCCCAGGGCTGGGAGCCCAGGTTCAGGGCCACAGAACATAAAGATCCTCCCCAAAGACGCAAGGTCCTCTCAGCACGCCCAAAAGGGCAGCCCCAGAGGCACACAGAGGCAGTCTGAAGGCCTGAGAGTACTTTCTGCGGCCCAGAAGCAAAAGCCCAACCCACCTCTCTAAGTAGAGTTCAGCCCCGTCTAGCCCCTGTGACCTGCACTTTGCTGGGAGCTCCTGATTGGCTTTGCATCTTTCTGGGATCACCCACAGATGATCAGGGACGAAGGGGATGCTCCTTCCTGGATCTCCCAAACTGGGTGCCTGAGAGTGGGGCATTGCCAGAAGGGCTTCCCTGACTCTGGTCTTGCTCTGGGTACTGAGCTCAGGGTGAAGGAGGCAGACATGGTTCTGGAGCACTTTCTCACTGGGGCGGGCCATGCCATTTTTCTTTCCACACAAGTCCTGCCCAGGATCTGGCTTGTACCCAGGCCTTCAGGAAATGTATGTGGATAAGGCAGTGACTTGGTGGAAATGGCTAGCACTTCCCACGGGGAGAGGAGCTGCTTTTAATCCAGTTCAGCCTTTAACTGGCTGGATAACCTTCACTTAGTCACCAACCTCTCTGGGTCCCTAGGTTCCTCATCTGTCAAACGAGGAGGTTGAAGAAACTGATCCCCAAATCCCTGGCCACTTTTAGCATTTCTGACTCTTCGGCCAGCCTTCCCTATCAAGGTGACCCTTGCTCTGGTAGCTAAACCTCTCTCCCGTCCCTTCTGCCCCCTGAGCCCCAGTTCCTGCCCACAGATCCCCCTTGGTGCCTGTGAAGGGACCCCCCTCCCCCAGGCCGGAGCAGGAGGAAGAGGCACGGAAGGCACTGTAATTATTGTAAACAGGAGAGTTTAAGTGTTTAGTTTTATGAGGTAGCCAGCCCTCTCTGTCAGCAGAAAGCCACGGAGCTCCCAGGGTATGAGTTAATTTCCTCCGTGGCTCGTTTCCTTGCCCACCGTCATTTTTCCTCAGCTGCTTTATGGCTTTTGGAGCCATTTGGAACAGTGTTCGGTGGCAGTGGCTTCATGCACAGGAATGGGAAGCCCCTGTGTTCCCTGCGCAAGGGTGCAGAGGGTGGCCAGGTCCTTCTGGGGCGCAGTGGGATGGGTGAGCTCTGCACTGGAGACAGTAGAGTGGGAGAGAGGAAGGAAAAAGCAATGAGGCCTGACCGGGCTGTCCCCAACTGGGCTGCAGCCCCTGGCTACCTCCTTGACAAGCTTTCAAGGAAAAAATCTAAATTAAATGATGGTCAGGCCAGCCTCGTGACATCCCAAGTGTCTCAATTAAACAGTCATAGACTTTGCCCTCTGGCTTACGGCAGGCAAGATATGAGGCGAATGTTCCAGCTCCGGCCTCTGATAGACCTGGGTTCAAATCCCAGCCTCACCACTATTATGTGACCTGGATCAAGTGACGTCACCCTGGGATGTTGACAGTACCTGTCAGGTGGTGGTGCTGCTGGGATGGAGTGTGACAATATATGGAAAGCGCCTGGCAGGGTAACAACACTTCCAAATGTGAGCTCACTTCCTGAGCCACACTGTCACTGGATGATTCTCCCTGCTCCTCGATGTGCCATGGGAGACATTCCCAGACTGGGGAGAAGCAGGGCTCCTGTGTGTGTGAGCAGCCCCTTGCCTACATTAGGCCTGGCCAAGAATATGGTATTGTCATGAGGAACACCCAGAGGGATTCCCAAGATAGCCTTGCAAGGTACAGATTGTTGTCCTGCTTCAGGATGAGACCTGAAGCTGGGACAGTGAATCAGCACGCCCAGATCACCACGCTGATGGAAGCAAAACTGGGTGCTTGTTAGTTTCAAAGGACACAGCAAAAACAGGCTCCCCCTCAGAGGCCATTGTTTTCCTGCCCAGGATAGAGATTAGCAGATCTGAGAAAGGGCCATTTGATCTCACATCACTGGGTGGCTCTAAGGAATCTTGGAGATTAAGGGGGGTTTGCTTGGAGTCTACAAAGAAGGAAATCTCTAGAGCAGTCCTGGGCTCAAGCCTACTAGGCTACTGATGAGTTTGAGCAGATCAGAGATCCTCGTTAGCCTCAATCTTCTCAATGGTAAAATGGACACTGTGGCTACTTCCTAGGTCACGCAAAGGAGTTTGAATTACAGGAGATGAGGCATGTGGAGGGTCTTGCACATAGGAAAGTGGTGGGACTGATAGTCCACCCAGACACACTGAAGGTAGAGGAGGTTTAAACTGTCTGCTGGATCCTGCCAGCAGTGCTTTGTTCAACCTTGAGCGGGTATTAGCCCTCTCAGTGGAGCTCTTTTAGGCCACAGATCCTTTTGAGACTTTATTAAGTTGCTGGTCCACTGCCCAGAAAAGTACACACAGAGGACCCCACAAATTTGGCAAGAGATCAAAAAGGAAAACGCAGGAATCAGGAAGACAAAATTCATCTAAAGGACAAGGGAGACAGGATCGAAATATCCAACCACTCACCTGGTGCTGGAAAGCTTCAGGAAAAAAAAAAACCAGAACTGAGATAAATATTTCCAGGACAAGAAAGACATTTTGACTATTTGGAGTTCAATTAAGCAGTTCCATTCAAATCCATACGTTTCCCGGAAGCCAGTCACACACATGTGACCAAGTCCCTCCATGCCTATACTTACCAAATTTTCCAGATTTTATGTTCCCCAAAGTGCAGAACCAAGGTGGAATGATGATTTTAGAGATGTTGGGAATGGAATTAAGTCACATCATTTGACTCATTCATGTAGTGAGAAAATTACTTCTATTCTGTTTTTCTCTAGAACCTTCTCTCAAGGACAAAATCTTGAGGCCCTGCTAACCTTTAATACCTCTCTGGCACTAACTGACCACCTTCTTGTTTAGCAAAAAAGAAAGCCAGCCTCGCCTTATTGCTTTCTGCAGGCAACAGGCGCTTGCTCAAATTTCATCACATTGTTTTGTTTTTGTGGCATTTATTTTAACAGTTGTCTTCTATTTATGGCACATGATATTGGCTTTCCATTTATGGCAGTGATAAAAAAGCTTCTTTTCTACATTTTATTTCTTTAATGTTTTTTTTACAGGGGGCTTATGGAAAGAAAAATATTGAGTAGGGGGCACACGTGAGGCACAGATAGGACCACAATTGTGACCACAGACCGTGCAGGATGGAAGCTTGGTAAATACCCATTCCCAGAGCATGGATTATCCACCATGTGCCCGCACTGTGCTAAGCACTGGGATAGCAGAGAAGCAGACAGCAGAAGCTCTGCCCTCATGGAGCTTACAGTCTAGCTATAAGGGAGGAGGATGTAACAAATACAAGCACATGGAGTGCTGAGTGGCCAGCGTTTTGGAAAGAGTGTGGAGAAGGGACAGAACACCATTGCCAGCCCTGGGCCGCCTTGCAAACAGGCTGGCCTGAGCTCTCGGAAGTACGGCAGTGCCCACCAACAAGCAGGACTCGAGGCTGGAGGCTTGGCAGCTATCCTGGGAAGGATCTCTGCAGGAGGGAGGAACAGAGGCCCCATTCCAAAGACCCTCGCCACACCGCCGTTCCCTCCTCATTGAGCTAGTTGTAGAGGCTCCCACTGGTCAAGATTACCCACTGCAGGAAACCCCACATCAAGGCACTGTCCTCCTTTCTTCTGTACAAAAAAGCAAAAAGACCATCTGCTGTGGCAAGAAAAGCAGCCCGGAAAGCAGCCCCAGGCTGTGGCTGAGGTCACACAGCTTCATCCTGGCCCCCTGCTGCATGCAGGGGCAGCCCCCAACCAGGAGATCAGGAGTCTGCATGAAGCTACCCCGCTTAGCTCTGAAATCATCACCTTCTGAGTCATCAAAGCAGCATTGACTTACCGTCAACAATGCGTGGTGCTAAGTGCACTTTATTATTCCAATTCTTTGAAAAATTGGTCATGTATCCGTGGTCCATCAACAGCCTGGTATGCAGGAAAGCTACTTATCAGAACCATGGCTCCTCTACTTAGGAAGTGTCTGATTCTTGGCAGTTTATTTTATTTTATTTTATTTTATTTTTGAGATTTCACGTGCTTGCATCTGAAATGGGAGTAAGGTGTTGAATGCAATCACATTGTCTTTAGCTCATGCAGCCAGTCAATAAATGGTGTCCCCTTCCTCCACCTACCTAACCCTGAGTTACCCAGAAAGCCTCATTGCCTTCTACAAACAGGAGTTGGCAGGAGGAGGAAATGAGCAGGAAACCCGGGAACCTGCTCATTGATTCAACAAGTATATCTAACTCCATGCTAGGCACCATGCCAGTCACCAGAGGTAGAGCAGAGAGCAAAAATGGATAAAGTTCCTGCTCTTGTTTGACCCTGTTAGCAAACCAATACACGAGCCATCTGCTAGTGACAAGGACCTCAAAGAATGTTTCAAAAAGCCTGCTTAGGTCAGGGACCCAAGGAGGCTTTGCAGAAGAGGTGATGTTGGGATGAGAAAGAGTGAGCTTTGTAAAGGCTTTAGGAAGAGAACTTTCTCAGCAGAGGAAGCAAAGCAAAGTCCCTGAGGTGTCTGGGAGAGAGAAAGGCAGCCGCTCTGAAGGAGGAGGTAGAGCGGGAGAGAAACCAGGGGAGCGGCGGGCCGAAGGGTGGACTGGGCCCCCGGAGGAAGCTGCAGCTCCCGCTCTCAGCCTGGGGCCCTTTGCAAGGCCACCCCACGCCCCCCACCACCACCCCTGACAGCCTAAACTGCCTCCAGGGAAGCTGCATCTTTGACCAGACCCATGGGCACCCACTTGCCAGCTGAAGTTGTCTCCCAGAGTCCCAGTTCCCCTCCAGGTTGGAAGAGATCGTTATGGCTTGGATGAAGGAAGGATGAGAAGGAGCGGGGAGAGCAAAGTGTGTTTGCTGGCACCAGAATCACAGCAGAAGCCAACGCTGGAAACCTTCCCAAGTATTTAGAAATTAAAATAATAAAAGAAAACTGAGCATATGGAGTTTGTAAAGTGCCGTCCATCTTCAAGAAGGGACACAACTTACTCAGAACTCACAGGAAAGCGGGGGTTTGGGAGGATGTGTCAGTGGGGTGAGGATGTGCACTTGGTCTCTCCAGGGGGACAGGAGGAGGGCAGGCACTGCTCTGGGTGAGGCACAAAGAACATGGGGGTCCCACTTGGATTGCACTTTTGGAAAAACTGAAGTGAATGTCCTTTATCTCTCTTTCCCTAACTTCATGGAGCCTGAAGTTCCCTCAGCCCAGGAAATTTCTGCCACCACCCCCAGCTCGATACTGTTCCTATCTTTAATTCTTCCTCTTTATACTCAACTCCAGAGCAGGTCCTGAAGTCTTGCCCTGCAAAACACACCGCAATCCAGCTGATGCCTGCTACTTGCTTTGCCTGCCTCCAGTCCAGTTAGGCATGCTCAGCTTGGCCAATAGCAGCCACCCCTGCCTGGACTCTGTATGTCTCTCTCTTCACCTCACCTGACTCCGTCTTGTCTTCCACACGGGCACCAAGTGGATCTCTTGCTTAGGATGAAATCTCATCTATTCTCCATGAACTTTAGGCCCTGCATGATTCAGGCTCCATCTTCTCCTCATTTAATCATTTTTTCTTCTGTCTCTTGAACAGTCCAGGATTGTCTGCCTCTGGGCATTTGCACATGCTATTCCTGGTGTCTGGAGCACTCTTCCCCAGTCCTTTCTATAATGGGCTGTTTTTTCAGGTCTCATCACAAAGAGAGTCCTCAGAGAAGTTCTCCCCGGTCACCTCATCTAGAAGCCTGCCTCACCAGTTAATTTTAGCATCACTTTATCTTTATGTATACACATCACTATTTAAAATGACTTTTTTCTTTTGTTTGACTTGTCCCTCTCTGTGTGTCCTGCCACATCTTCCACATCTGGAATAGTGTTTCACTCAGAGACAGCTGCCAAATGGAGAATTGCCAGAGCCACCTGGTTTAGCTGGGCATCGGCTAGATGTTTCATCACTGTGCACAGCCTTGCGACTGCTGAGTGACAGACAGCACTTCGGTCATGGACAGAACTCGGGTTTCTGGCAGGGTGTACATGGCTGTGATCCCAGGCCCTGCTGAGTGAGTCTGCAGATCATCAGACACCTTGAGGGCTCCCCGTCCTGACAGAGCTGCCAGGCAAAGAACTTTAACCTGCCGCTCCAGAAGCTGGGGGCTGCCGTTGGGGCCTCCCCGCACCTCCGTCACTCAGTATCTCTCAGCGCTGGCCTGGCTGGCACAAGCTGGGTGGAAGGTCTGAGCAACATGGCAAAAAGGGAAGACAGGTGTCCTGTGGGCACCTTCGTGGGGTGAGGGAACCGGCCAGCGCAGGGCCTCCGCAGACTCCGAGTGCCTTGGCTTGGATGCGCAGAGGTGGAGCGTCCCCATCTCCGTGAGGGAGGAGCAAGCCGTGAAGGGTCTGGAGGGTCCTCTCCTCAAAGCCCCTCCCCCTTGTCCCGTGCCTCCCCCCGCCCCCGTCTGGCTGCGCCTCCTCTCCCACTCTGCTGTGTGCTGGCCCCCACAAGATGGATTTTCCTGGCTGTGCCAATCTTGCTGCCACCTGTTCGCGCTGTGCCGGAGCCAGTAAAATGGCTCAGCTTCAAACCCAGAGCAGCTGGGAGAGCGGTTGCCAAGCCTCATCGCCCCCCTTGCCCCCTCCTTTGTTGCCGCAGTGGCAGCAGCTCGACTCCAAGTCATCCTGTCACCTGCTGCCCGTTGGACAGCCTCTCCCCCTCCCTGCCACACCCCCTGCAGACCCAGCCAGCCCTCCCCAGGCTGCAGCCCTGTGGGGCGGGGGCGTAGGGCGGGACACAGTGGGAGGGCTCAGAGCAGCCTCACCCTGACCCCTGCCTCAGCCCAGACTCTTCCAGTCCTCCCCCACGCTCCATACTTCCCCAGGGGATTCCCCAATGTACTGCTTCCTGCAGCCTTCTCTGAGAGCTGGGATAGAAGGGCTGAGGCTGGAATGGGGGCCTGAGAGACCAGGAGGGGTCGGGCTCCACCTGCTGAGCCACGGTGGGGGAGGGGACAGGTGCTGTCCAAGCTCTGGGTGAGGAAGGGCTCTGGAAACCACCTACAATGCCAGTCCAGGAGCTGGGGTCCCAGCCCCTCTCCTAACCACACAGGCTCCGGGGGCCCTTGACACAGCCCCTCTGAACCTGTTCTGTCCGCCTGCCAATAGGCTGAGTCTGCTTCCCACCCCTCAATGTCATTGCAAGGAACACAGGGAAGGCTAGTGACACAGACTCCTTCGAGAACAAGGCGGGGATATAATTAAACACACGCGTGGGATCGAGAAATGCAAACTGTAAAGTGCTGTGAGGCCAAGGAGCTGTTTTTGCTGGGTTTGCACGTGTGCACGGCTGGCCTCCAGGAAAAGGATGCGGGCTGAGTCTGTCTTCTGAAAAGCTGGCTCCAGCCGAGAGGGCATCTGACGGCTGAGAGACAGACACATCAGAAGATAGAGCAAGACACAGGAAGACAGACAAATAAACACAGATAAAATAGCCAGCAAGGCCGATGGCTCTCCTGATGGGAACAGACAGGCAGCGGCAGCAGCCAGGTTCCCGTAGCCTAGGGCCCTTCTCTCTTCTCCCAAGATCCTTCCCGGGGACAGCTGCGCCGCGCTCCCTTCCCTTCCTGCTGTCCACGGTCATCAGCTCACACTCACAGACCCACAGGCACACTGGACAGCATCCACACACAGGCGTGGGCACAAGACGGGGGCGGACCCTGCACACGCCGGACAGGCTGGTGAGAAGGGAGCAGCCCCCGGGGAATAGGGGAGGCAGCTCCTGGGTGCAGACCACTGGGGTCTGAGGGAGCGAGCCTGTGCGGATGGCGATAATAGGAAACTGCCGACCATTTCTGAGAGCGCTAATCCCCGGGGATGAGTCATCGAGGGGAAGCTGAGGAGGCTGGTGGAGAATCCACAGGGTCTCCTCGAGTCTGCCAATCCGTGTCTTTCCCTGGGTGCCCGGAACTGCCCCCAGGGGGCCTGTGGGTTATTGTCGGAGCTGCAAGACGTGGTGGGGCTGCCCTGCTTCTGCACAGTCCCCGCCATGCAGCCTCCCAAAGCCACCAGGCTGCTTCCTCTCACCAGGAACGAGCAGCAGATCTATCTCTCCCCTATTTACCACTTCCCATGGCTTTCTGTTTCACATGTAATAAAGTCCAAATGCTGCCCACAGCCCACAAGGGCTCAGAGTTTATCCCTGCCAAGCTCTCCAACTTCATGTCCCGATTTTCCTCCCACCCTCACAGCCCTCTTTCCACGTCAGCCCTATTGTTCCCCTAACCAAGGCCCACCTCAGGGCCTTTGCACTTGCTGTGCCCCCTGCCTATAATTCTCAGCTCCCTGTTGTTGCCTTGGTCATCTTCTCCTCATCATTTAAGTCTCATGGGAGAGACTCCTACCCATCCTAATTATTTCCTTTCTCCTTTCCATAGTCACTGTCTGTTTTTTGTTCCTGTTTTCTGCTTAGCTCATATCTCTGCCTGGAAATGTCTCCGTGGCATGTTTTGTAGTCCATGCCTGCCCTATGGAATACACGCTCTGGCCTTGTTTGCAACTGTAACCCGCCGTCTGGAGCAGAACCCAACATACAGTAGGTAATTAATAAATATCCCTCAGCAAACAAGAGAAGTACAGAGGAAGAGGCCCCAAATGGCCAGCATATGCTCAAGAAGCCAACAGAATGGAAAGCAAGGCGCTCTTGACAGTGCGATGCTGAGACTTCCAGGGAAGTCAGGAAGCTGAAGCTCATTCTTTGGCTTGTGTCGTGTCACGTCCACACCCATAGATGGTGTGTGCTGGCCCCATTGTACTGGTGAGGTAACTGAGACCCCAAGAGGTAACAGCATACATCCAAAGGCACACTGCTGTCAGAAAAGAGAAAGGTGGGGGCACTGTGTCACATACTTTCTCCTCTGTGGCGCGTCATCTCTCTGGAGCTGCCCACTGACACCTGTGTGCCTGAAGTGGCAGTAGAGGAGCTGTGGACAGTAGGGCCTGGTTTCCAGGAACCTCGGGCTGGAGGGAGCAGCAGACAAGAAACAATGAGAGAGCTGGCTCGTGATTGAGAAGGAGGCTGTGTGTGCCTCGTGCTCCTCTTTAAAGACGGGAATGGCGGAAGGCTTGGGCTTTGTTTCTGGCCACTCCGTCTTTCAGCCTTGCTCTCCCCCTCGATGCAATGGGGATAACAATGCCTACACCCCCAAGTCGCACTAAGAATAGAATCAGGCCCTGTGGGTGAGAGAGAGCACTTTGATGGCTTTATGAGTTGTACAAATGCATATTGGTGAGGACCTATTTGGCTGCAAGGTTCAGAAATCCACATCAAACTGGCTCTGACCTCAGAAGGATTCTTGTAATTGAAATCTCCAGGATGGTGCTTCAGGTTTGGCTTCAGATACATCTAGTCAAGTCGGGAGGTTTTCACCAGTAGGTAGCCACAGGACTCTAGGTCCCTACCCTGCCGTAGGATAAAACCCACTGAAAGGAAGCACCCCCTCTGTATAAGCCCAAGCTGGAGCCCCATGATTGGTTCTCATCCGTACATAGAGGGGCCCCAAGCTGAACCAACCACTGCAGGAGCCAGGCTTGGGCCACTCCCATTGGGCACCCTGGAGCCAGGGTGGTTGTAGGGAATGGTTCCATCTGTGAATAAGGTTGGCCAAGGAAATGGGAGTGCTGCTACCAAAGAGGGGGCACAGGAGCCCAGCTGGCACTCAGTGGACATTCACTCCAAGGCCAACAGTTTGCATCCCCGGGGGTCTGCTCTGAGACCTTCCCTGCAGAGGCCCAGAGAAGCCCCCTCTCCAGGAAGTGCGGAGCAGAGCCACTGTGCAAACGAAAGAGAATCACAGAATCATTCCTCAATGTGATTTGTAAACAGTGAAAACACCCGTGGAATGTTAGAGATTATCTTTAGTGTTGTTTTTAGAAGGGGAGAGGGGTGAGGCACGACAGGAGTTTGGAACTGAAAGGGACTTAGAAATCCTTGGCGGTCACACCAACACCCCTCCCCCTTCACAGTTATCACTACGCAGCAGCCAGGAGAACGTCTTCTCAATTCAGATCACATCATGGTCCTCCTCTGGCTTTTTGTGGCTCTGGAAATAGTCTCAACTCCCCTCCCTCACCTCCAGGACCTGGGGCTCTGGTCCCTATGCCTGCCCTCCCCTTGCACTCCATTCCCTGTCACCGTCCAGGCCTGCACACACAGGCTGGCTGCACTGCTGCCCCTGGTTTCTCATTGCTGCCCCTGGGTTCTGCAAACTCACCACCCTCATTTCCCACTCGGATGCTCACACTTGCTGTTCCCTCTGCGGTGACACTTCCCCCCAGGGTTCCCAGTGACAGCCACTGTCTCTTCTTTCAGGTCCCTGCTGACACACCACCTTCTCGGAGACCCTCCCGGGCTGCACTTTCATATTAGTGCCTTCCACTTCTCTCGCCTGTCTCTCTCCCCACTACTTTTCCCATTTTATATTCTCCGCCATCTGGAATTATCTTGTTGGTTTATTTGTTTGCTTATTTATTGTCGTCAGTCCTCCTGCCTGCTGTCCCCACTGGAGCTCTCAGCTCTAAGAACAGAATCCACACAGCACAGGCTTGGCATGTTGGGGTCAACAAATGCAGATTGAGTGTCCCTTATTCAGAATACTTGGGACCTAGAAGTGTTTAAGATTATTTTCAGATCTTTGGAAAATCTACATAGACTTGAGACATCTCAGGGGTGAGACTCAAATCTAAATACAGGATTTGTTTACATTACATATGTTCCTTATACATAGAACCTGGAAGTAATTGTATACAATATTTTTAATAACTTTACGCACAAAACAATTTTTGTAGGTGGAATTTTCCACTTTGGGTGTCATGTCGGTGCTCACAAAATATTGGATTTTGGAGCACGTCAGATTTTCAGACTCAGGATGTTCAACCTATACTTGCTGAATGAACGAATAGATGGACGAACAGATGGGTTGGTGGGCAGATGGGTGGTGAGTGGGTGGAGATGAGGGTGGGTGGGTGGATGAGTGGGTGAGTGCGTGGGCGGGTGGTCAGGGATCTGATGGAGATGTGGCCTGCCTGAGAACACACAGCTGGCACCGGCAGCAGAGTGGGCCGAGCCCGTGCCCTGCCTAATTTGTCTTCATCCTCTAACCTGCCTTTTGCTTTTAAAAAAAATGAATGTGTGTCCTGTTGTTTCCTTTAGGCTGGAAACTGACTTGGGATCTGGTAGCTAAAGGCCCTCCAGACTCCACCTGCTACACCGGCTCACACACCATGGCCTCGGTGCCACCTGCCCTGGTCACTGACTTCACCTGACTTGCAGCCCGTTAAGCCAGTCATTAGGAGGTCAATAAAACCCTTTCCTCCGCACGCACAGGCACACTTCTACCCTCACCCGCTATCCCCTGCCCATCAGCTGGGCGGTCTGTTAGCACGCTCCTAGCGAGCCTCACCGGCCAGCTGAGCACCTTTGTCCTCCTAGCAGCTGCCAGAGCAGGGTGTCCTCCAAGTCCTGCTACTCTACCCTCTGAGGTAGAGAATGGCCTGTGTCTTTGAGGACCTAGCACCTGAGCTCAGCCATGAGCCTATGCAGATTGCAGGAGGTGTCCCCGAGGTGGGGTGGTGGCAGCCTCACACACCCACAGGGCTTCTGTGAACTGCCATGATAGCTCGGTGATGGAGGCGGAGGAGCCAGAGAATGCTGCAGCGACCTTCTCTCACTCCTCGGGAGGAGAAACAGTTCTGGGAATATTCAGGTGGTGAGAAATGAGCCCTGCCCACAGCAGGAGGAGCAAGCGGTGAGGGTCCTCCACTGGGAGATGCCTTTGAGCAGGTCCCAGGCCATGCCTAGTGTGGGCTCCTGAGTACCGGAAGCTCTTTCTCTCATATGGAAAATTCCATCTTGGTGAAATCTGATTGAAGAAAACATCAACTCTTTATGTTATTGTTGAGTGAAGGGGAAAAAAAGCACACTGCAAAAAGAAGCTGACAGCAAGAAATGGTATTATAAACAACCTAAAATCAAACAAAACTATACCTAGAGAGTTAGATCCACATATGTACCTATAAATGTAGAGAGAAAAGCCCAGAAGGCCACATGCAAGATTTCACCAGTAGTTTCCTCCCTGGAAAAGCCTGGGATTTGGGTTATTTGTAGCCTTTTTTTCTGTTTTTGTTTGTTTGTTTTACACAAAAAAAGATATTAAGATTATGTATGCATGAAAGTTAAATTTTAAATATATTCACCAAGGATGTGATTTAAAGTGTGAGGTCAGCTCTAGCCCTCAAACGAAGTGGCACAAAGATTTGAAAAGGGCACGAGACGTTCTGGCTGACACAGGAGGTTCCTTAAGGTGTGCCAGGTGCCTAAGCACCTTTCAGCTTGATGAATTCCCTGGGACAGGGCACCCCAGGGTGCCTCTCCAGTCCTGGTCCCCTCAGAACTTCTTCCAAGATCCCACCCTGAGATAGGCTCAGAGACTGATTTCAGGACTTGAGGAAAAAGGAGAGGAGAAGCCAGGCACAGAGGGAGGGGAATGTTCTGCTTGGCTGAGCCGGTAATGCCAGGGCTGTGGCATCTCTGTGTCTGCCCAGCAGAGTGACAGCATCCGTGTGCTCATGCGAGGGGGGTTATTTTATTAACTAGATAGATTAAGCATTTCTCCTTCTAATTGCTAGTTTAATTAACCTTGGCACACAGTATGTACCAACCCTCAAGGGACTGAGTCAGAACTGCTGTGTTGGGTGAACAACGCCCACCTGCTCTGGATTGCTAGCTTTGGCCAGAACTCGAGGGGCCTGGACAGTGCACAGTGAGGGCCAAGAGGTCTGGTGGCACCAAGGAAGAGCAGAGTGGGGAGGGGCGGTCTTGCCCCGAGTTCTGGATTCCAGCAAGGTTATCTCTGCATCAGCCTTTCTGCAGGTGACTCCCTGGACAGCGGCAACCCTAGAGAAGTCAACCTGGATCTCCCATAAATCCACAGCAAAGCCAAGGCCTGTGCAAAGCCTGGGAGGCAGAAGCCTTGTGTTCGATGACCACTGGCTAACAATGAGGTGTACATGCGCCTTCCACTGCTCCAAGCCTCAGTTTTTTCATCTGTAACATGACCACAAAGCTACTCAGGTCTCAGGACAATTTATGAAGTGTAGTTGAGAGAACTGAAGTCGAGACGCTCTGCAAACTACAGTTGTTTGTTCGCTCACTCATTTGGCATGTGTTTTTGGAGGGCGCACTGAGTGCTGGCAAAAGTAAGCAACACCACGATGAACAGGGAGACCTAAAAACTGAGCTTTCTGAGCACTGACGGTGTCTGTCTACGACCCCAGACTCAGGTGCGTGCACACAACTCCCTCCTGACCTGTAGCCAGCAGCAGCCCACACCCACCACACTCCCAGATGCTTGACTGCATGTCCCTGCCGGGGACACCTTTCTTCGTCACTCATAAACAGAACACGCAGCGCGCCCACCCACGTGCACCATGTTCACGCATGAAGACAGCTGCGTGGCTCCGCTGTTCTCTAGAAGCACAAGGCCAGGGAGGTCAAATTAATAAGAAACCAGGCCTTTGGTAAAGGGTTTTTTATATATTTATTTACTTAAAAGCTTATTAACATCCTAACCCAGTCTCCTCTTCGCCGTAGCCCTGTTATTGGAGTCTCCTGATGTCTGCGTGGGCGGCTGAAGGTGAGCGTGACCATTTGCATACGTGTGAGGGAGAGTGTGTGGGATGTGCTGCCGTGTGTCCCAGGGTGAGGCTTCTGTGTGCATATGTGGATGTGAATTGTGCATATGTGTGTACCTGGGTCTGTTTGCACATGTGCAGGTTTGTGTGTGTATGTGTGCAGCTGGATATGAGTTATGTGTTTCCTTGAGGATATATGTGTCTCTGGATGTGGGCTTGTGTGTGTGTGTGTGTACATGTCCAAGTACAAAGTGTATCTCTGTGTCCAGATGTGTGTGTCCCTAGATGTGGGTTGTATGTTTGTGGGTGTTCGCATGACTATGTGTATGTGTGCCTGTATCCCTGGGTATGAGGCTTTATATACATGTATGTATGTGTCCCTGGGAGGTTATGTGTGTACCACCAGATGGGGTGTGTGTGTGTGTGTGTGTGTGTGTGTGACCAGGTGTGGGATTGTGTGTGTGTTTTGCCAGGCGTGGGGTCGTGTGTGTATGTGTTAGCAAGTATTCGATTGTGTATGTGATCAGGTGTAGGGATGTGTGTGTGTTTCACCAGGTGTAAGACTGTATCTGTATGTGTGTCACCAGGTGTAGGTGTCAGTGTGTCACCAGCTATGGGACTGTGTGTTGCCGGGTGTGGGGTATTGCTGTGTTCTTGTGCTTCTTAGGAACTGTCAGTGGGAAGCAGCATTTCTCAACTTGACTATTGCCCTCATTAGGAGCCTTCGTAGACAGTTTTTACTCAACCACCCCCTCTCTGAAGTTATATTACCACAGATACACTGCATATATGCCTGGGTGCAGTTTACACATCTGTGATTTATGTAGAGAAAGAGAGATTTGCCCACCCGCCTTCTCATCCTCAAAGAACCAGTGTCCACCCCTGAGGCTGACAAGCTCCGATGAGGATTTGGACTGCAACCTTTTTTTTTTTTTTACTTCTTCTGCCATCCCTGTTCATGTGCTTGCTGGATTCTCAGCTTCTAGGACCCAGCTCCTAAAATACAGATGTCTGGCCCCTCCTTGTAAAGATCCTGTCAGTAGGCCGGGAAAGGGATCAGACACCGGAACACTTAGGAACCTCCGGGGGAGTCGCAGGCCCTGATGGAATACAGGGGCTAGGGTGCAAAGGAGCTTGGGACCATCAACAGACTATTTAGTCTGAGGGGAGAGGTCTACTTGGAGCACTTCTGCACCCTGGAGAACTTGTAAGCTCAGCCATGAAGACTGAGACCTGGCTGGCACTGGCTTCCCACAAAGCACGATGAGAGGTGTCCCAACCAAGACCACATAGCTGAGGTCTGCAACAAACTTGTCTCAGGTGTCTGGAGTCCTGTTTTCCATCTGGGTGGCAAAGTCATGCTGACCTGGGCCTCGCTTCTATATCTCCAATCTCCTCCTAGTCCCAGGGACTCAGCATGTGAAGCACCAGCACAGGAGGTGGCAGCTTACCCCGTCCTGCCTACCAGTCCAGCCCTGGAGTTGCAACAGGAGTGCCAGTCCACACTAGCACCCTAACTGGAAGCTTCCAAGGACCTTATAGCAAAATCAGTCAAGCACGGAGAACCCCTACCTAGCTCTGCTCTCTCTGGGTGCAAAAAAAAAAAAAAAAAAAGCAGTGGCTCTGGGGGATTGGACCAAAGCCAGGCTTTAGCCCTGGGTGTCTGAGTGATCAGAACACAGGGGACCAATTGATATGGCATGGACACATCTCCAGCAAGAGGCCACTTTGGGGGAGATGGGAGCCTGCAAGAGGGAGGAGGGAGGCAGGCTGGGCTGGGCTGGGAGTAGAAGCGGCTCCTTGAGGACCAAACAGCATGAGAAGGAAAGATGGAATTAGTGTGCATGAAAGATGGAGATGGAGGAGAGTACGGGTGGGAGGATGCTGTAGCCTGGTAGAGAAGCAAGAAAGGCATCCTTCTCCTTCTCCTTCTCTTAAGCTTTTAAGGCATCAGAGCATCTTGCTAATTGTTCATCTCCCAGAGACGCTAATGAAATTAACTCTGCAAAATGCTCATCAGGTCATCTGCAGAGGGCACAATGCCAGGTCTCTGCCTGGTCTACCCCCCTTCTCCTCTTCTCTTCCTGCTCCTTCCTGATGATCTCCCACCCCCTTCCTTTCAACATAGGCCCTTCTGCAGGGAACTGCTCACCTCCAAACCTGCATGAGAGTGCCCAGTGGGGAAACTAGAAAAGGGGACTGTAGCCAGGGAAACCTCAGAGCCTGAAATGCTATGGAGCTAATAGAACTGGGAAAGGTTCTCTCTCTCTCTCTCTCTCTCTCTCTCTCTCTCTCTCTCTCTCTCTCTCTCTCTCTCTCTCTCTCTCTCTCCCCCTGTGTGTGTGTGTGTGTGTGTGTGTGATCACACATGCATCACAAGAGCATGTGTTTCTAATAAAACCATTTGTTACACTGAACATTCTTTCAATCACTGAACATTTCTGGAGCAGCATTTAAACCTTTAAACCTTTGTTCTACCCTTAGCTGATGAGTTACATCCCTCCTCTGTGCCTCAGTTTTTGTATCTATACAATGAAGACAATAAAAGTCTCTACTCACAAGGGGTTGCATGAATTGGAAAAGATAATCAGGTAATGGATTGACTTCTGTCCTGTACATGCAGCGAGTTCTCAAGAAATGCTAGGCACTGTCCTTTGTCCTGCAGCCTCAAACTGAGGGCAGAACAGCTCTCCTATGCAGGCATTCCCAGACCAGCTGAGAGTTCCAGGCACAAAGTTCTCAGCATCGTGTGGCTTGTGGCAGATGGACAGGTGACGAGTCTGTGCAGGAATGGGGTGGAGAGATGCAGAAGTGTATGTATGCATATGTAACTATATACAAATGACATGTGTACCTGTATAGATCGTTTATTTGCTTGGTGTGTATGAGTGTGAGCTGAGTGTAGAAAGTGCATCTGTGTTAGGTAAAAAGACTGAGTGGGTGCAGGTATACTGTGTGTGTGTGTGTGTGTGTGTGTGTGTGTAAGATGGCCCTTTGAATGGGCTTGTTTCTAGTTTTCTCTCCTTTTTTGGTGGATTTTTTGGAGACAGGGTTTCACTATGTAGTACAGGCTGGCCTTGATCCTGCTTCTATGGCTCAGGCTGGCCTCAAACTCACAGGCATCCTCCTGCCTCAGCCTCCTGATGGATTTCAGGCACATACCACCTGACTTTCCTCTCAACCCTCATGTGTCTTTCACTTCTCTTATGATCTGGCTCTCACTTCTCCCTCACTAAAAACGGAAAGGACCACTGATGTCTCTCCATAGACTGTAGATGATTGTCCCACTGGATAACACTGAGACTTGCAAACAGCAGTTAGTAGTAAATGCTTACCTTATCCTGGACAAAGCTCTAGAACAGATTTTTATGAGGGATAATTCTGTATCACTCTTTCTAATGCAAATGACAGAAACCCAAATGGGCTTAAACAACAAAATAGGAACTGTATCATCTGGTGTAACTGGAAAATACAGGGCCATTCCTAGCAGTTTTAGAAGCAACTAGATCCAGGAGACTTGAATAAACTAGGATTCTGTGTCTGCTTTTCTCTGTCCAGGCTTTGGTCTCAGGCACATGTTCCTCCTGCGATGGCACCTTCAAGGGATAATCATCTCTTTACTGCTTCAAGTCCAGCAGTAAAATGAAAATTTTCTTCCCTTAACTTCAAAAAAATTCTCAGAAATGAGCCTCGGTAGGCTGCCTTGGGTCAGGTACCCTTCCTTGAACCAATCGCCGTGGTTCAGAGAGCAGTGGATAAAAGCATGTGCCATCTTTTGGAACAAGAGTGTTGGGCACTGAATGTGGGGAGGTGTAGTCGCTCAAAGGAGAGACGGGAAAATGCTCCCAGTAGATGGAAGCTAGGTGCTGAACAGTGGGCAGATCTGAATGCCTAGACTCGGGTAAGGACTATCAAGGTCCAATATGGGTTTTCCAAGAGTAAATCCTGTCTGGTGAACTAATTTCCTGTTTCATTGGGTTATTGAACTGGTAGATCAGGGCAAAGCTGGAGAACTCTGTAGAATTCCTCTGTTTGTTTGTGTGGATGCAGCAGTGAGCTGAGCGATGGCACAGTCAGAGGTTTCTAGGGCAGATGAAACCGAAGTTAAACATTTCCTCTCAGTGTAATCTGCAAGGCCCTTTTGAGTGTGGAGCTGCTGGGCTCTGACTTCAGCAACTTCTTCAGCAAGAACTTGATTGGTCTGTGACTTTCCCAATCTCATCTGGGAATGACAGGAAGCTGAAGAAAATAGCAAGTATCCTGCCGGACGGCACCCACATCCTTAGACAGCCCCATAAGGAAAAGAGGAATTAGATGGAATATGATGGAATATAATTGGGATGAATCTCCATCTAGTTGCAGGAAGCCAGGGCCCTAAGGGTAAGTGGGAAACACTCAGTGTTTGGCAGAACGAACAGTGAAGACTGAGGGCAGTGTTTCTCAAAGTGTGGTGGGTCTTGAGGCCATTAGCCTCAAGCAATAACAATAGGAAGAGCTGGTAAGGAGTAGGGGATCTTGGGAAAAGCAGAGATTCTTAGAGGCCTCCCCAGACATATTGAGTCAGAATCAGGATAGGGCAAAACTCTATTCTGGCCGAAGAGAGATGGGCAGAGAAGTGAACAAAGCAGCAGAACTAAATAGAATAGCAAAAAGGAGATTTACTGTATCCCAGATCTTATTCCCAAATTTTAATCCCAGAGCAGAAACTACAGGAAGAAGAAATATAATGAGCATGGACACTTAATCCAAAACAGAGATCCATCTCAGCTGGTTCTAAGTCATAGAATAAACATTGATAATGAAGCACTTCCTTTTCCCAGGCTCAGCAACCTTATCTGTATAATGGGAATATTGATTTAGCAGAATTGTACGGGAGGGTCAACTCAAACTATGAATGTAGGCAAGGACATAGCTGTATCCAGCAAACACCATTATAGTCATCTTATATTCCAGCCCCCATCCTATTCCTGCATCCTCAACCACCTGCTTCTAGTGCCCAGACTCCAGGTCCTAATCATTTCCCCCAACTCTTGGGCCTCAAATGCAGGTTCTAACACTGTGACACCACTCCATCTCATCTCTCTCTCTCTCTCTCTCTCTCTCTCTCTCTCTCTCTCTCTCTCTCTCTCTCTCTCTCTCTCTCTCATTTTCACCACTGGGTAGATCAGGACCCCCTGACACTGCAGAAACACAAGGAGCTTCCAAAATAGAGTTTGAAAGGGAGAAGCTGCTGGACATTTTCATCTGGGCTCACATGCAGTTACAAAAAAAATTATATTAGTTAAAATTTAACAATCAAGGTGGAGGTGGAGGCTCATGCTTGTAATCCCAGCATGCTGGAAAGCTGAGGCAGGAGGGTTGAAAGTTTCCAACCCAGCATAGGCTATCTAGTGACTTACTAAGACTCTGTCTCAAAATAAAGAATAAAATAGGACTCGGGGAATAGCTCAGTGTGAAGGCCCTGGATTCAATCCTCAGTGCTGGAAAAAAAATTAAAATCAAGGTTTTTCAAATTCAGTGATCTCTACTGACAAGATAGAGCCATACTGACAAGATAGAGGCCTCTCCCACAACTGGCACCTAGAGCAGAAGCGCTATCTGGCCCTTTAAATGTGCCCTGTCCCTTCCTGGCACATCTGGAGCTTTGGCTGACATTTTTTTATAGTAGAGTTAAGACAGAAGCAAAACATTTCTTATAACCCTTCTCTATCAAAAGTGGGAAACAAAAGACAGACCGAGAGAGGGCCTCGTGTCTCAAGAAATATATAGGAGAGCTCATATCTCTTTGTGGAAGCCAAGACCATTCTTATTTCACCTAGCCTGCAGCACCAATTTATATTATCGACCGGCCCTGTAGGCGTTCGAGTTCGCGACCCTGCCCTCACCCTTCTCATTCTCCTCCTGACCCAGAGTGGCACCCTTTTCTTCTCAGATCGGTCGCCTGATGCACAGGGAGCGCGTTTGTCATTTCCTTTCTCCTTCAAGGCAGTCCTGTGTTTATTTTAACCGGATTAGGGAATGGGGGCGGGGAACAGGAGATTCCAACAGCGGTCATTGCTGCAGCTCCGGGAGACGTACGTGACTTGCCCAAGGTCACAGAGCCAAAAGCCAGCGACATCTAGACCCTGCCCCAGGACTTTTTAGCACCCGAAGCCCAGCTCTTGCTTTCACGCCCACGTCTTAGGCGCTGTGCGCTCTTGGGGCGCAAACACGGCGCGACTTGTCTCAAGCTGCGCCCTCAGGTTGTTTTCTTCCCCGAACTGCGCGGTGGGTTAGGAAAACCTTGGATCAAGCTGTTACGCGTGTCCCTGGAGTCTACCAGGCTGCGTGTTGGGACTATGGGTGGTCCGGGTCTGACCTGCCAGTCACCGGGGCCCTGAGCAGCTCTGCACGTGGGCTGGGGCCCCCGAGCTCTCCGCAGTCCCCTATCCAAGCCGCCGGCTGGCAGCTTACGCGGCGCGCCGACAGCCTCTCAGCGCGGCCAGGAGGCGAGGACTAGAGAGAGGACTGCAGCGGAACCTCTCCGGGCACCCCCGCCCTGGGCTGCTCTCCGCAGGTTGGCACCGCACCGGGGTCGCCGCAGCCCTGGGCCCCTCCCGGGCCACCTGTGCATAGACTGGCTGACCCCCAAGAGCCCAGATCCAAAGAACCAATCCACTCCGGGTTTCAGACTCCTGTCTCGGTCCCTGGAGACCGCGAGGGGCGGTGGGAGACCTCCCCGCTCACCACCCCAGCCCCCTCCCCGGGGGAACCTCAGGCATCGCCCGGAGGGATCCCCTGCGGTGGGGGTGGCCCGCGCGCGCCAAACGGGGCGGCCCGGCCCCTCCTTCCTTCCCCCCCGCCCCGCCCCGCCCCGCCACAACCCCGTTCCGTCACTCCAGTCCGGGTTTTGCGGCGCCCGCCGGCCCGCTCCCCGGCTGCGGGCTCCGCGCGGTGGCTGGCTCGGTGCGCGGCGCGGCTGGCGCTGCGCTCCGCCCCGGCTGCATTGCTGCGCTCCCGGTGCCCAAGGGAGCCACGCGCCGCGTGCGCCCAGCAGCCGGCCGACCCGAGGCAGCGCAGTCTGCTGGCATGGGCCCCGGGGGCGCCCCGAGGTGGGGCTCTAGGCTGAGGCGCTGAAAGCCTCCCTCCCGCCCGCGGGGCCCCGCGCCCAGCCCGCTCGCTCGCGGCCATGGCCGTCTGGCCCGGCCTGTGGCCAGCACTCCTGGGCATCGTCCTCGCCGCCTGGTTCCGCGGCTCGGGTGAGTCACGCCGCGCGCGCGCTGGGGAGGCTTGCGGGGGACCGTGCGCGCGAACGCCGGCAGCTCTCGTGGTGGGGGCCCGTGACCTGTGCCGCCTGACCGGCGAGGAGCCCCCGGAGGCCAAACTTTGCGAGGCGGGACGCGGGGGCAGCCTCTCGCTGTTGCGCAGCTTCCCCGCGCTCTCTCCCGGAAGCCTGGGTTCTGCCAAGTCCAAGAACAGCTGTCAACGCACAAGGCTGGCGAGTGTAGACGCCCCACGCTTCTGGGTGGGGGAAGTTTGCTGGTTGCCTGGCCCCAGAGCAAGATTCCGGGTTTGGATCAACCCTGAGGAGCCTGACTCTGAGGATGCAAAGATGAGAGGGTTTTGACCACATGCCGTTGCCCAGAAAATGGAAGAAGGGTGTTTAAGATACCTCTTCCCAGTAGCTTCTGCCCCAACAGCCACTCACAAATTTCCCAGCTTGGCACCTGGCCTCTGCCCACGTCCAGAACACAGTGTCCTCCTGTCCCTGTGACACACGCTTACACACGCACACACTCAGGCGTGGAGGCGCATGCAGCAGCCCCCAGCTCTTGCAGCCTGCACAGCCAGAGCGCCAGAGCCCCTGTGGCCAGTGCGGTGGCTCCCCAGCCTCCCCGACTCCCAGGCTGGAGTCTGCACAGTGGGCTTCGCCTTCTTGAAACTCCAGCTTTTCCTCTCCCTACATGTCTGGCTGGCCACCTAACCTGCTCAGACCTTAGCCCACCTCCTTTCCCTCAGGTGAGGGGGCTTTGGAGAAGGAAGTTACCCTGCATCCTTTGTCTGGTCTCCTGGAATCTCCACCCAGGCAAAGCTGTGGGGGCCTCCTGATCTCTGCCCCCCTGCACTCAGCAGAGCTGAGCTTTGTGCGGGATGTTGTTTATCTGGTCAAGGGGGCATGGAGCTTGCCCTCAATTCTCAAAGCCTTCAGTACAAGTGGGAGGGGGAGTGAAGGTTTGCCCACCCGTCTGGCCAGGCCACAGTTCATCACAAAGGTGTTTTGGGGGAGCTGGGGGCTCCTGAACTGCAGTCCCAGACTGATTGGAGATCAATGAGTGAGAGCTCAGAGACCAGCCTGATGATTGAAGCTGATGGCTGGTTCCTTGAAGAGTCTGCGCAGTACATCCTGTACCTCTACCTGACTGCCCCCATCCTGCCCTCTAGTCCTCCTTCTTCTCTATCTCACTTATCTTCCTTCGCCATCAGCACCCCTAGATCTTCACTTTAACAAACGTGTCTTCTCCATAACATTGCCCTCTAATCCTGACCAAACTGGAAGGCTGAGCTGCCGTGGGTGTGTGTTCATGCTGCACACGTGTGGGTTAGGGGTGTATGTGCAGCTCCCCAGATGAGCACTCGGGGGTGTGGGTTGCACCATTGACCATGGTGAGCTAGAAGCATTAGCCCTTCCACAGGAAGGGAGGTGTTGCCAGACACCAAGTAGGTGCCTAGGAAATGTTTACTGAGTCGGATGTGTGTAAGAGGACTGTGTGGTCATAGCTGCATGTTGCCACGTGAGCACGTGTCAGGGCTGTGGGTTAACATGTGTGCCTAGGTGATAGAAGGGCTGGCATGGTGTATGCAGCATTGGTGTGTGTTCGTGTGTGGCCAGATGAGTGTGTGTGAAGACTGGCCTGCTGCACATGTGTGGCGATTGTGTGCTGTTGCACAGGTGAGCATATATAGGTATGAGTGACAGGTGCTGGTAAGTCAGGGCACTGAAGACAGGAATGAAGATTGGACTGCATGGAGGCCGTGGGATACAGGATCCTCATCACCTGTTGGGGCCTGAGTCAGGTTGCCTGGGGTTAGCAGGTGGGCATGGGTGCCGCAGAGCTGCCTGGAGCAGAGCCTGCCTCGGGCGTAAACTCTCAGATCTGTGATAGGAGCTGCTCAGAGAGACAGAGGTAGAGACAGAGGTAGGGAAGGGCCCTCCTTCTCTGCTGGGGTTCCTTCCTACTGTCCCTCACAGGCTGTGGACACGTGTGGATGCCCAGGCAGGCTGGCCCTGCGGTGACCCCAGCCCCTCCCACACCCGCCCATCAGCTCCTCAGCAACAGCAGCAGGTGAAAAATGCTTCTGTGAGTGGCTGAGGGAGGGACAGCCAGCTGGGCAGGCAGAGGGGACGCCAGGGGCCAGTGAGATGGAACTCTGCAGCCCACCCTCCCATCCTCTGTGCAGCCTGCCTCCCCAGGTCATGCACCCATCCTCTGTCACCGATCTGGCACATCACCACCTCACACAAAGCCTGACCCTTCAGCACAAAGGCACCTGGACAAGGCCCATCTGTGTTCACACACACAGGCACCCAACTGTCTCATCAGATTGTCCCCTTTACATCCTGCCAGTCACATAGCTGGCATGCAGGCCTGTCTATCCCAGGGGGCTTCCTGTCACAGAGACCCCTATCCTCCTGAGGAGGGGGGGCATCGGGAGCTAAAGGGCACCGAGCTGTGGCATCACCCATCCTGACCCCAACAATCTGCCCCTGTCCCTCTTGCTCTGACCCCTGGCCACTTCCTCAGGGCTGACCTAGACCCCTCGGTCCCCTCCCATTCCCAGGTTGGCACAATTGGGTGGGGAGGAGGTCATCATTTTCCAGGGCTAGAGGCATCTTGTTCTCACTTTACCTTTTACATAGGCTAGGCTGGGTTTGGAATGCCTTGGTGGCCCCAGAAGGCAGATGTCCTGACCAGCCTTCCTGCTTCCTCTTTGCCCACGTTGGGAAGGACTAGCCTCAGGAGGACTGCATCGATCCGGATACCAAACACCTAATTCCTAGGAGTAGCTGCCTTGGCCTCACTGGGGCCCAGGGGCCCCTCCTGACTTACATCCTTTTTTCCTGCGTGGGGCTGCTCTGAGCCCCAAACTTGCAGAGTCAGGCCTAAGCTTGGATTGGGGGCCCCCTTCTTTAGATGAAGATCCTAATGCTGAGCTTAGCTGCCGTCTGGGAACCTGTGTGTCTGTGCACATACATGTCACACCATCTTATTCCAAGCCAGCCCTTTCCTTCTGCCCTGTCCTCACAGGGAACCTGCCATCCCCTGCCTGCTTCTCCCCAGCCTGGGGCTGAAAAACCTTTGCATATCCCTTGGCTTTCCTTTCTCCTTCACGCTTCACATCTAATCTGTCACCAAGTCCTCTAGCTCAGTCCTACTTGTGACATTGCTGTGTCCCTCAAGTCCTATGCCTTCCTGCCAATCCTCAGGTCCTTTTTCCCTTACCTGGCTCACCTAACCACTGTGGTTGCCACCCTCACGCACCCCTCTTCTATGCCGCCTCCTCTCACACAGTCTTTTGGTGTCTGGAATGGCACCCTGCTTCTGTGGCTCCCCAGTGCCTGCAGGTGGAGTCTGAGTCAGGGGCCTGACAGGCCCTTAGGGAAAACCCCGGCCTTCTTTGCTTTGCATCACCAGCTGATCTGTCGAGAGGCTGGGTACACTCCAGGGCTAGTACGCTGGGCACTGTCAGGACAATTCTGGTTTCCAGATTGTACTCCCTTGCTTGCAGAAGCTGGTCACTTGGCCCTGCCAGTATGCTCTCCACCTGACATCCCAGCCCCCTTGGCTCTGTCCAGGCCCTTTCACTGATGCTCATCCCCATCTTGTTCTCCAGAGCTCTGCCCGCTGCAGCCCCCCCCTGCCCAGAAGGCCTCTCTGGGTCCTCCCCTCTTCAGGGACCAGGCATGCTGGCTGATGTGCTTTGGTTGGGCTGAAGGACAGAAGTGTGATTCCTCGGTCCTGGAGCAGCTGCCCAGGCCGGAGCCACCTCCACGACTTCCAGTGCTTCCCACAAGTAAAGCCACTGTGTGTGGGAATGTGACCCCACTCTCTGCCCCAACATGCTCCGAACCATGGCCAGCCAATTGTCTCATGTTTTTCTGTTTCCTTGATTGGAGTTGGGGTTGTCTAGTCAAGCAGGGAGGGCTGCTTCTGGCCAGGGACAAGGAGGAGAGAAATTTGTCAGCAGTGATCTTGTCCTTGCCCCTAAACAACACTGCCCTACTGCAGCAAGACTGGAAATGACCTCCTGTGCAGGTTGGGGATCCGTAAAGCCAGGCTCCCTCAAGTAGGGTGATGGCGGATAGGGACACTGTACCCTGGTGCTACATTCACATACAGATGGCAGACCAGCCCACAAGAAGGTGTGTGTTTGTGAGTCACCCACACAAGTTGCATGCCCCTGACTGCTGAGTAGGATCTCCCTGAGTAGGGATCTCCCTGCCCACCCCGTCCCCACCCTGGCATAGATTTTCCCTAGAGTAGGTGTTTTCTTGTGCAAATAGTGTCATTCAGAGAGTTAACACCAAGATTTTGGGCTGCTTTGTGCTTTATCTATGTACAGCTCCTGATGCTTAAGGTTGGGCTGCTGGGCCCCAATATACTTGGTCACCTAGGCGGGGGCTCAGACTTGTGCAGTCAGTTCTGCCCGTTCCCACTTCCTTTTGTCTGCACCCATAGAAGCATCCTTTGGTATCTGGGAACCTTTGGCATCTTTCTTCTACGAAGAGGAGTACAAAAGGCTGGGGCTCTGGAGACAGGGAGGGTTGGCTTTCCATCCAAGCCATGTGTCCTTGGGTAATTTTCACTCTTCAGCCTGTTTCTGCATCTATAGAATGGGGTTGTACCTCCCTCCTGGGGTTATAGTGGTAAATTGATGGGCAACAGAGTAAACACCCAGAGTAGACCCCAACATCTAGCAGTTGCTTATGGCTTGTCTGTCTCCTTGCACCATTTTCCTAGCAATGAGGGTAATGAGTCAGGACAGAGTCAGGACAGAACTGGAAATTTAAGATGCACTGGGGCCCAAGCCCAAAGAGAAAAGCATCTCCGTGGGAGCTGCTGCTTCCTTGCTCCTTGTTCCACTCTCAGGAAGGAGCCAGGCAGGACGATGGCGGCTTCTGCAGGGTATTAGGCCCATTCTTCGGGTGTTGAAAGGGCAGTTGTTCCAGCCTGTCCTGGAACTGTGTGCTGATGATTAGCTTTTCTGCCACACAGGAAGAGACACCAGAGGGGAGCAGGGACCCCGGATAGTGCTGTTAGATTGCTATGTGATCTGGACCAGTCATTTAACCTCTCTGTGCTGTCTGCCTCTTTGTATATAAAAGAATTGGTCTTGATGACTCCATCAGGATAGAATCTGGTGCCCAAGGAAGCTGCCTGGGGGTGGGGTTTAGATTTAGCCCTCAATAGCAGGTTCCCCCCAAGAACTGCTCACACCTGCCCAGCACCTGCCAAAGACACCAGTATCCTGGCAGAGGCTGCTGCATTGCCTGGGAGCCAGGTGGCAGCTGGGGCAGAGCCAAAGGTGGCTGTGAGACAGAGGTGGGAATTGTCAGTCCCGGCTCCCAAGCCAGGAAACCAGATCATGCTTAAGCTGGTAAACACCCCTAATTACAGAAACAGGCCTTCTCAGGGGGCCCCAGAAGGTCAGGGTGCCAGTGGATGACCCCTACCTTCTTCCCAGGCACCCATGTCAAGTGACAGATTGCTTGAGGTCCCCAGGGGCTGGAACCCCAGGGAGATGGAGGACATGGTGGAACAGGTGAGTCGGCAGGCTCTGGTATCTGGGTTTGGACCAGACTAGGGTGAGCAAAGGAGGTGTCTGAAGTACCAGTCTATGTAGTGCCAGTGCAGAACCAGCTCCCAAGAGTGAGTACCACCCTAAAGTGCCCTTGGCACTTTGGCCTCCCCATAGTCTTGGCCCTGGATTCAGCTCCTCCCTGCTCTTATTTCCTTGTTTTATAGCTCATAGGGCCTGGGTTCCATCCCCAGCACTACTTTAAAAAATTAAAAAGAGCTTCAGAGAAGACCTAGGCACAGGGTTGTGCAGATTAATGGACTGATGTGAGGCAGTCACAGCACCTGGTCGGTATTCAGGAAATTCCAGCAACTGAGGAAGTTGAATATGCAGAGGGCCCCACTCTGGCCTGTTCTGGTCGTGAGAGTGGCTGTCTGGGCGAGAGGTTGCAGTGGGAGAGCCAGGCTGGAGAGGCCTAAAATGAGGCTCCCATTTGGGGCCTGTGTCCCTTATCATGCCCAGGGCAGGACATATAGGACCCTTTCCCCTTTTCAGTTTGGTCATTGGGTGGCCACAGCCAGGTTTGAGATTGGGAGCCAAGAGAGAGGTGTGGGACACTTGAGTGGCAACACTTCCCTGCAGCAGACAAAGTGGGGAAGGCTTCCTGGCTCACTTCGCTTGGGCAGAGGTCTCTGAAAGTCCCTGCCTCTGAGTTAGGGCCATTGAGGGAGCGCCAGGGGCCAGTCATCCCCAGACCAGCAGGTCCCCTAGAGCTGAGCCCCTGCCACGCCTGGATGTCACTGCTGTGTCCATCTGGAAGGCTCAGGGTCACCTTGAGCTTCAGGCAAATATGTGGCTGAGATTTGGGGTGGAGATGAGGGGCGAAGAAGTCTATCTAGATTGACAGACCTGAGGGACAGCTGCAGGGGTCTTAAGGAGGGAGTTCCCTATGCAGTATCCCTCAGTAGTATCCCTCATCCTCCCTGTACCGCCGCAGCCAGGACGGTAGGTGGAACTCTCCATGCCCCACCCGGCCCCACAAGCCCACCAAGACCCTGCAGGGGGTACACCCCGAATTAGACTCTAGTCTCCCTAACAGGAATGGGACCCATTGGAGCTGAAGGCTGCATGTTTTTTCCAGGTCTGCCTTTCTTTCCAGCCCCCACCCCAACCCCAACCCCAGCCCCAGCCCCAGCCGCAGCCCCCAATTGTTCCAGGCACCGGCCGATGGGAAGGCCTCCTTGGCGCCCCCTGCGTGCCTGGTTCTGCAGCCTCGGAGCCCCCACCTCGTTGTCAAGGTAGCTTGACGGGCGGGGTCCCTCCGGCCAGCCGAGCTGCGGGGCACGTGAGCGGCCGTGGGGCTGCAGGTGCCCGAGCCAATGGGAGCCTGAGCCGAGGGATTAGCAATTAGCTGCGGCGCGCCCGATGGGTTCCGGGAGGGGCGCGCGCCCAGAGGGGGTGTCCGAGCTCGGGGACGCGCGGCGCGGCTGCCCCGCCGACCCTATCCCCGCCCCGGCGCGGGGTAATTAATGCGCTGTAAACTCAGGTGGCGGAGCCCGAGAAGGGGCGGGATCCCTCCGCCCGCCAGCCCGCCCGCAGCCGCCCGCCGGATTATCGGCTCTTTGTTCGGGGCCTGTTAACAAGTTCCTGGCTGAGCGCTTGGCTGCCGCCCACCCGGGAAGCAGGCGTCCAGCCTTTGGGCACCGCTGCTTGGCGGCCTCCGCCCCTCTCCTGACCCCGCGCCCAGCTGCAGCCCCTACCTGCTCCCTGCCCTGCCCTGACTCCTAGCGAGGTGGGTGGGCGGGGCAGGGGTCCCTCTTAGCGACCCCGTGTCGCGCTGATCTCTCTGCAGAAGGCAGTTGTCCCCGTTACCTGAGCACCTCCTATAGGTCAGGCGCTTCAAATGCACCGGCAGCGTCATTCCCATTTTACAGATGAGGCTCGCAGCAGGGCCAGGCCGTCCTAGGCAAGCTGGGCCTTCCAGTCTAAATATTTGAAAACCTAGCACATTCTTTGGCTAAGAGGAGAGAGCTTGGGTCCAGGAAGAGAAGGAGTCTTCAGTAGGTGTAGACCATTAACATTTTTATTCTTACTTCTGTGATGGTAGTCATTGTATTTGGAAGCAGTGCTTGGGCTTTGCCTACATCATCTCATCCAAACCCCAGGACAACTCACGAGGCAGGCGAGGTTAGCCTCACTTATTGGATAAAGACGCTGAGCTACTGGAGATCACAGTTAGGAAGTGGCAGAGCTGGGTCCTCAATACTGTCCTGCTGGGTCTCCTACCCCCAAACTGTGGGAGGCAAAATGGTGTCCCATGTGACTCTGCTGTCAGGACCTTGTCTGGTGCTCCATGGACTTGATGGAAGAAAGCCGGGAGACCCTGATTCTTTGTGTGGTCTTGGGTTAAATCCTCCATCTCTCCAGCCCACTCCCCATCTACAAGCTGACCCACCTGGTTGTGGTGCACCCACTTCCTAAAGCAGGGAAGGGGTATGCTTATGAAAACCCCACCTCTAGGAATTGGCTTCCCTCACCTGTAGCTCTGAGCTTTACTCTGAAGGGATTTGTTCAAAACTACTTTCTTGTAATGAGGTGGAATCCTTCCATTAAGCACTCCCAGATGGCTCTTGGTCCTTCGAGGCCACTTCGGAGGGCCTTCTCCCTACTGAAGACAAGCTCTTGCTTGGCCCCATCTACCCCTCTCTGGGCCAGGTGTCTCCAGTCCTCTTGGTGCTTGGTTGGCATGGTTCTGAGCCCCCTTTAATCCCTGACATCCTTGTCACCTGTCTCTAGGTGTCAGCACATTAATTACACCCTCCTAGGTCCTGGAAACTCATCATACTGATTCAGTGGCCCAGCATGGAGTAACAGGATACTAAGTGTATCTGTTGAAACTAATGGAAAGTTCAACCCTCATTGCCCTAAGTAAAAAATGGGAATTTAATGGTGCATATAACTGAAAAGTCAAGGGTAGCTCTGGTTTCAGGCATGGTTGGATCTAGAGAGAAAAGTATGGCCAAGAACCATTCCTCATTTCTGCTCTTGAGGAATTGGGGTCACTCTTCCACAACCTCTTTCTCACACTTTAAAGTGGCTGCCAGGAGCTCCCAGGGATACACATACATCCTCATAGACTCAGGTCTGGAGAAAAGAAAAAGCATCTCTTCCTTCAACCATCCAACAAATGCCCCAGTCTTCCCCCATTAGTCCAACCCAAGGGCTATGTCCAGTATGTGAGCCAATGCCACTGCCAGGGTTATGGTTATGCATATTACACTGGGCTTTAAGCCACCAGTGCCAGTGTCTTATCACCCAGTTGGCTTGCCACTGCTTGAAGCTTCTTATTCTGCAGGAAAGGATGGACAATTATCCTCCGATTTAACCAGTAAATCACTAATATATTTGGTCCACTTAGTGAATAGTCATGCTGCCTAACACCAAGGATTCAGCCTGCTCAAAGGTAAAGCCTGAGTTTGTATCAACATTAACTATTTAATCCTCAGTGCTAGAAAATGCAGGCATACTGGTCATGCAACAGGTTTTGTATTCCTGTAGCTGGGCTGTCATCTGGTTCATATATCTCTATTTACTGATCCTAAGGTATTTTATCACGTGCCTGGTTGAAATCCAGACGTGCTGTGTTTCCAGTCTGGCCCTAATCTACGACAGTCACCCTGTAATAAAGAGAAGCAAGCTGGTCTGGTGTGCATTGTCCTTGGGGATCCCAGAATGTCTCTCAGCGTCCCTCCTTCCTTTGGTCACCTGCATGAATTGAGAAGCTCTACTAGGGTTGTGCATGGTGTTTGCATCAAGGTCACTGAGCTGTGGCTACTCCAGTGGACATTTGCTGGGTTTTCTATTGGCCCCATGCCTTGTCTCCTTGTATACAGTTCTGTGGGTGTTTGGGGGGAGCCCCATCATCCCAGAAGCAGGGCCCAAGGGACTAGGTAAGTGTTTCTCTTGGACTGGTTCCTTTCCTGTTTCTGAGTCTGCTTTTCCATCTCTTGTTCCATCTCTCAACAACCCTATCCCTTACCAGTATGTTCTCTTTTTTGTTTAAACTTGTGAAAATCAGTTTCTATTGCTCAAAGAACCCTAAGTGGCATAATCACTGAAACAACTTTCTTCCTTTACTGACAACTAGAACACAGCTTATACAGCTAGTTACCCATGACTGCACTCCCACTTTCTCAGTGGGGTTCAACAGGCCCATCTCCTAGACCTGCAGTGTGATTTATCAGGACCAAGAGACCTGAGGCCATTCACAACAACCTCTCCTATTCCACCTCCTTGTTTTTCAGTCCTTTCTTATTAGAGTTGGCCTTGATTCACCAGTTCAGTGTCCTCAGGAAGAAAATGGCAGGGTAGGAGCCAGAGCTTCCCAGCATCCCCCAGCCAAGGAGCTTGCCCTTCCTGGCCCTCCTCCTCTGAGCCCATTTCTGGTCCTATGTGGCTTTGGTGCCTCCTGTGAGCCATAGCTGGACCTGTGCTCAGCATTGCTTGGATGGTGCTTTGATCCATGCTGGACCACTTTCCCTTGGTTTCCCCCTATCTTCCCTTGCTGGGATATATCTAGTTAGAATCTGAGCCTACCTAGTTGTCAAGCTGTGGTCCTAACACTTGGCTGGAGACCTGCTTCTTCCCAATTCTTTGTGGTCACCCAGTGAGAAGTCCATTTTTGACACCCACCTGGTTTTCTCAATACTCTTTCCCTTTCAGTCCCTATTGAGGGGGAGGGACTGGCTTCTGTGTGAATTGTCTGAAACTCACAGACCAGGATGCCCTGGGAGTGGCCAGCATTCCCTTTCCAGCACTGCTATCCTGGTCAGTGGTTAGCACCTGGCTCTCTGGGAGGGCTGGGGAAATGGCGGCCAGTTTTCGTGGGGTAAATACTTCTACCATGCACTATTTCAAGCTACCAAGTCATCAGGTGGCTTGCAGAATTCTAGAAATTTTAACAGTTTCATGAACTGGCTCCAGTACAGCATGGCTTCTGACCAAGGTTACCCCATCCTTTTGAGGTGACTGCAGGAAGAGTCCAGAGCATGAGCTCTGGTTTTCTGAAACTTTCTCTGTTAACCTCACTGACTCCCAAAGACTTCGGGGAGGTCCCCGCCTCTGGCACTCTGGTGGACGAAGGGATAGGAAGTAGGGTACACACTAGAGTGCTTACAAGCCAGCACTTTGAAGCTGACAGTATGGGTTAGAATCTTCACTTAGATTATTGAAGCCTTCTCTGCCCCAGTTTTCTCACCTGAAAAATGCATGTAAGGGTGTGAGGATGAAATGAACCAGGTTTTGCCTGAAACAGATAGACCAGGATGGCAAATGCTCTGCAAGTGTGAGCTGCGGCCTGTGGTGCTGTGGGGACAGCAGTGGACACACTTGCATTTGGCAAGTCTGTGGCACCTCCTGATTTATGTGTGTGGGGAGCAGGATCCTTGGTTACAAAACCAGCAGACAGAGCCAAGGGCAGGACCCTGCAGGCTTGGTATCTTGGGAAAGTGCTCATGTGGGGTGACAGGCATTCATGAGGGGGCTTGAGAAGGAAGGCTGACGTGGTGAAGGATGACTCACTCAGAGTGACTTGGCCAGGTATGACTCCTGGTGGCCTGAAAGCCAGCATGAGTCTCCAGCACATGCAGAACAGAGAGAGGCGGGCCCACAGCCATGTATGTGTCCACAAGGGCCGAGCAAAGACAAACCACCTGCTGGCCTTTGGCTTCAGGGGCGGGCCTTAGCTAACTCCTTCCTTCATCCCCAGAGTTCTGGGGGTCACTGACACCACAAGAATAGAGGGACTCTGCCTGGAACCTTAGCTTACGGAGAGATTTGGCCAGAGAGTTGTGGGAGGAGGTAGAGGGCCGGCAATCCCTGGTGACAGCATGTAGATAGGGGAGGCCTGCTGGAGCAGACGGTGCCTGTGAGGGCCAGCGGGCAACAGGGCTGGCTACATCTTTGAGCTGGGGAGTGACAGGCAGTGAGTGGTGTTTAAGGAAGATTAATCTGGCAGCTCATGGAGGATAGATGGGAGCAGAGAGAGGCTGGAGGCAAGGAGACCAGCCGGGAGGCTGCTGCGGTCATCCAGGCAAGAAATGATGAGGCCTCCCTTCCCAGCGAGCAGGCAGCAGGGACAGAGTAAGAGAGATGGATGTGGGAGACATTACAAAAGAGGATGCTGCATCTGGATGGTGCATGTGGGGGGCGAAGGAGGGGGAGGAGGCAAACATGATTCAGAGCTCTGAGCCTGGGGAAGTGATGTCAGAAACAGAAAATAGATGGGGAGCTGGGCCAGGGGAGAAACAGAAAGAACAAGAGGGCTCCATGGTGGCCTGGACTCTGTCCTGGGAACTCCACTCCACTGGGCTGTGTCTCATATGTGGACAGGACTCGGGTCGTAAGCAACAGAAACCAGCTCTGGCCAAGTTAAGCAAAGGGCCTGCAATAGAGGGTTTGAGGGGCTGGAAGGCACATTATGTGACAAAATCTGTACCTAACACTGTATCCTAGGAGAGAAGTCCTTAGAAGGATGGGTTGGAGATGGGGTAGCCTCATTAATTTAGGGCATTGAAAGCAGTCTGGGGGAAAGTGGATTTGCTCCCGCCTGTGCAACTTCCAGGATAGTCTCAGGACCGCCTGGTGTGAGACACGAGGCTGAGCAAAACCTTTCTAGTAATCAGTGGTATGAGGGCCTTGACAGTGGAACTGTTTGAAACTCACTCTTTTGGGACCCATAGGGAAACCGTGAATAGGTAATGAATAGGGTGGCTTCAGTGAGGCTCCATGATAGAGGAGAAAGGAGAAGACTTTGAAATTGATTTGGACTTCACTCTTAGCCAAACCCTAGTAGTTGAATTTGAGGAGTTTTTCTACTCTTTGGGAGCTAGAGGAATGGCCCCATTTAGTGACATTTTTTACTCTATCTGGTCCTCATTGTTTTGACTATTTAACATACTCCCTCAAGGACACAGCACCTTTGCTTTTCTTTGGTGACCTACCACCATGATGTAGTCCTGATGGAACTGTCAGTTAGCGGGTTCTGCCCCATCCTTGGCCCAGGGAAAGCACCTGAGCAGGCTGGGAAAACCATAGGAAGCTCTGGACACAGTGATTGCTCAAGGGTGGCCATATGACCTGGGCTGAGCCATTGGGGCGCATCCTATGGCTTGTCCTGCCTAAAGGTGGAGGAGTTCCTCCCTGTGCCTCTTGAGTTAGCAGAATAAAGAGGCAGGCAAGGATGATGGGCCTGGACCTGTTCTCCCTTGTGTGGAAGAGCTTCGATGAGGAGGTGATGAGGCGAGGGAGACCAGGAATGAGCACAAGGAAGAGACTCTCCTGGCCCCAGCAACCCTGGTCCCTGCAGCTTTTCTCCATCCTGTGGGCTGTTCCAACAGCCTTCCCAGACCTTGATCTATGAGTGTATGGCCTTAGGCTTGTGCCAGTTAAAGTCGGGTTTTGCTGCCCTTTACCTGTCGGAAGCCCAGCCTAGGATCTCAGGAGGAAGATCCAACAACATGAGCAAAATATCCACTCAAAGGTGGCCAGGTAGCAGCATTTGGAGGTTCATCTCCAAAGCAGCAGATATTCTAAAAAAAAAAGAGAATTCACATAAAAATTCCAGTTTCAGGCTTCCTTTGAAACAAGGAAAGATCTGGGCTGGGCACAGTGATTCATTTACAGGGAAAGGGGCTAAACCCTGACTTCTGCCTTGACAAGTGTGCACCCCCACTGCCTGTACGTCCATCCCTCTCAGCTGTATACTCCTTTATTCATGCAGTCCCCTGTCCCACGCACCCTCCCTGCCCCGTGCAGCCCATCTCATGCACCCCCAGGCTCTGTACCTCTACATGTACCCCTAGTGTCCATGGATTCCTCTGCTCACACACCCCACTACCCTGTACCTCCCTCCCTGCTCACCCCCATTGCTGGTGCAGAGGGAGGCTACAATCTCCACTCCATGCCCAGTGGCTTGGTGCATGTCAGTCTGAAGCCACATGCAGGTCCCTTCCCTTCCAGCTCTAAGAGCTTATGTTTGAGACCTTAGCTTGCACCTGTTCCATATGATGTGACAGTGAATAGTCAGGTGGAACTGTCTGACAGATAATTGGAGACCTGAGACTGGCACTTTGAGATGCAGTCATGGCAGGAAGTGGAGATGTGAGACCCATCACAAGGAACTGGTCATGGACATTGAGAGCTCAGATTCCATTCTAAAAGGACCTCTGGGGAATAGCCACTGCTGAGACAGTGAAGCAAGATCTGTGGGTGATTCTGAGGAAGACAGAAGGAGGCCAAGGAGCAACCAGTCGGAGCTGGGGAGGAGTTTAAACTTCTGCAAAGGAGAGGAGCAGCCATGAGGAAGGCTGCCAAGATGGGCCGCAGCTGAGACCCAGAGGCCATGCTGGGAGCTGGACGTGGTGCCGCTTGAGAGTTGGTGCCCAAAAGTACACCAAGGTGAGAAGGCAGCATTAGTGAGCCAGGCAAGATGCGCATAGAGAGCGGAGCATTTGGAAGTTTTAGACAATGCAAACCTGTGAGAGCCAGAAAGACATCGCATCCATTGAAGGCTTCAGGGGACAAACTTGCTGAGAGTTTGGAAAGTACTTGTGCATAAACTGTAGGTAGGCTCAGAGGAGAAATGACTTACTTGATGTCACATGGCTGTCACTGCAGAGCCAGATCCCAGCTTCAGCAAAATGGGCAAAAGGCCCAGGACCCAGTGAGCTCTTGAGGGAAGCAGAGAGGACAGCCTAAAGGACAGCACCAAGTGAAGGTAGGTACACATCATCAAACACGCATTAATGGAGCACCTCCTGGGCACTGCATTAGACACTACAGTGGCACAGAGACAGAGGTGAATACTTCCCTTCTTGGCAGAACACACCCTCTATGGAGAGAAATAACCATAAGCTAGATTAAGATAGTGAAGGATGCAGGAATAGATTAAGATAGTGAGAGAGAGGAGTTGGAAGGCAGGCAGAAGGGACCGCCTGGCCACAGGTGAGCTGGATGTAGGGCCATGTGGTTGCAGATGAGACAGGATGGTCAGCAGGCCTCTTCGAGCAGGTGACATGTGAACCAAGCCTGCAGTGACAGGGAGGGATCAGCAAAGAGTCTGCGCTGGTTGGAGCACAGGGAGTTGTGGAGCCTGATGAAGACGGAGCATCCTGGTTACATCTGTGTTTATTGGTACTTTATGCCTCCTCTGCTCCCACAGAGGTGCAACTTAAGAGCAGAGTGACTGGAAGTTCCTCTGAGGGAACATGTGACATCAGTAACTGGCTACAGTACAACAGTGGGCCTGGGTCCCTGCGTGACCCTGGGCCGGGCACACTCCTCTGGCTTATTTATGACATGGGAAGAGGGGCTGGGCCCGGACATCACCAAGCTGATCCTGAGGCTTCAGGCAGGGGTCACGGTAGAGGGACAAGGCCCGACAGGCCACTTTGGCTCTTTAGGCAAGGTCTGGCTGCCTACTGTCCCCACCATCTCCCAGTATCAAACAGTCACTTATAAACGAGCTAGAGGTCCGTTGAAGTTGGGCTTTGATGCAATATATTTTTGTAGATGCCACCACTGAGTGGCATTTAATGTATCCACAGTGTGCAGCCATCACCTCTGTCTAGCTCCAAAACATTTTCCTCAGCCCCTAGAAATCCCCGTTAAGCAGTTTTTCTCCAGTCGTCCCTTTTTCCAGCTACCAGGAAACAGTATGTGCTTTCCATCTCGGTAGACTCACTCATTATGGGTATTTTGTGTAAAAAGGAATCGTACCATTTGTGACTTTTTGTGACTGGCATATTTCACTTAGCATAATGTGTTAACAGTTCATCCAGGAGGAAGCAGTGCTTCCTTCTTTTTTATAGCTAACTAATATTCCACTGTGTGCAGGGACCACATTTTATCTGTTCATCGCTGATAGACATTTAGGTTGTTTCAACCTTTGGCTCTTGTGACTCATGTGCTATGAATGTTTATGCACAAGTATTTGTTTTCTAATCCCTTAGGTACCCAGAGTGGGACTGCTGGGTCATACGGTACTTCTGTGTTGCCCATTTAGAGGACCTGCCAACCTCTTATCTTCAGCAACAGCAGCACTTGCTGTTGTAGTTAGATTTTAACTGGCAGTGTGTGAGGGTTCCAGGCCCTCCACATTCCAGTGCTTATCTTTGAAATATTAAATTCTTGAAACGTTTTTCTTTCTCGCCCCTCAGTGCCCGTCTTTATCATTACCGGAGTTCCTGGGGGGCCTGCAGTTATCTCTACCTGGGCTGGGTCTCCTGATCTGGGATGGGCGTCCACGGAGGTCCACATAGGCACAACTGCCCTGCAGCAAGCAGTGGGTCAGAGCTGGCTGTCAGCTGCCCTCTGGGCCTTTTTCCACCCTCTCTTTCCCTCCGCACCCTTCTTTTTCCCTCTGCCACCTCCTCCATGCCGTACCCAGCCAGGAGCTGCCCTCTCCACCCCTCTGCTCCATTTTGTATATGTGTCTCGTCACCAGGATAAATGTAGCTACAAACAATGCGGCGAGTTGGGTGCTAATTTGTCAGACGCAGTGTGCGGCTGTGATTCCGAATACATTAACATTTTCACATGAAATCATTTCAATTTTTAGTGATTAAGAAGTATTTGTTTTAAAGCATCAGGGTGATTTGCTGACGGCCTGGGGGGGCTGTAGAGGCAGGGGCAAGGGAACCCTCACGTGTGATGTCATTTATGGGCACCAGTGCAAGCCGTCATCACTCTGTGCCTAACTGTGCCCACCTGAGCCTTTTGGGCATGGAGCCGGAGGTGACAGAAAAGCAGGACTGAGAGTGGAGACCATTGATTCTAGTGGCCCCTGGAACTCAGAAGCCTCAGCCTCCACCTTCCCCTGACTTTTCCATGTTTTCCTGGACTCACTGAAGTGTTATCTTCTCAGAGACACCCAGCTTAACGTAGGGACCCATCACTCTGCGTTTTAACTTCATGGCATTTGTCAATATTGGAGTTGACCTATTTCATTGACTTGTTCATCTGCTTATTTTATGCTTCCTTAATTAAAACATAAGTTTTTTTGAGGGTAGAGACGGTGACCTGCTCATACATGAGTGGTTGATGGGAGGGTGGGTGGATGGATGGATGGATATATGGTGGACAGATGATCCATAGATATATAGATGGGTGGGTTTGTGGATAGATGGATGGATGGATATATAAATGGGTGGATTTGTGGACATATGGATGGATGGATGGATGGATGGATGGATAGATAGATATATAGATGGGTGGGTTTATGGATAGATAGATGGATATATAAATGGGTGGGTTTGTGGACATATGGATGGATGGATGGGCAGATAGATATATAGATGGGTGGGTTTATGGATAGATGGATGGATGGATGGATGGATGGATAGATGTATAGATACACAGATGGGTGGATTTATGGGTGAATGGATGGATAGATGAATATATAAATATATAGATAGATGGGTTTATGGATGGGTGGATGGATGGGTAGATGGACAGACGGATCACTGAAAGGGAGGATATACAGTTGTTTAGTGGGCCCAGAAGATCATTCATCATACCAGGCATTCCATCTTTTATTTAAGCTCTTTCTGGAACCTGAGGGATGTTAGCCCTCCCCAAGTAAGCTACCTCTCATGTGCCAGGCTTCCTTGCACCTGTGAAGTGCAAGTTCATTACCACTGGGCGAGAATATATGCACAGACCTTCAGTTCCCTTCCTTTCTCATTACTCCCACTCCATAGAGTCTGTCTGTGCCTCCTGCTCTGTCCTCTTCCCCTCTGGGTGCAATGAGGTCCATTATCAAGGATTCCCCTAGGTTGTTCAACAGACTGGCACCTTCAGGCCTCAGTTGCTACCAGTCTTGGCTGGGGACCCTTTCCTTCCCTCCTGGGGTCTCCCAAGAAGGGTGACTTTCTGCAAAGCAGCTCACGATGCAGCCAAAGGCTGGGCCGCAGGATGTGCCTGCAGGGCCCAGTGTGGGTGTGTTCCTTCTGTGGACTGGCTCATGTGTGTGTCTGCGTGTGTGATTGGATATTCAAATACTTAGTGAACAAGAATCAGGTTCCTTCTTGCAGTTTTTTTGCTCTGTGACAGCCACACAGGAGCTCCTTCTACATCCTTCTGTGCTTCCCAAACTTCCATGGTCCCGCCCCCTATTTCCACGTGCCCCCCCATCAGATCCCTCCCCAACCCATGCCAGTGAAAGGAAAATAACTGGAAGCTTTTATCGTTCAGCAGAAGCAACATCAGAAAACAATTATTGTTTTAATTACCTGCTGTCGCCGTACAAGACAGGGAGGTTGTAAAGTGCGATAAAATCTTTCATGTTAATGGACTGCCAGCCTGGGCCAGGGCACGATTTATGGGGCTGCAGCTGGCAACTCCAATCAGCTGGTATGGAGCCCCTTGGGCCCCCCTCTCCCTGTTCCTGGGGCCAGGTCTCCAATCCTGGGAGCCCGGGCACCTTTTCTGTCCATCACACTTCTATCCAGGAATGCTCAAAACCAGCACATACACAGGAGGGTCCCGGGGGATCTAGTCCTTTGAGGGTTAAACCTTGGGCTGGCTCCTTCTGCTCCACTGAAGAAGTGCAAGTGTGGGCCAGGGCCTTCCTCTCTGCACAGGCTCACTCCCCCTCACAGTGCCTGCTGCAGCACCCCACCCTGCAGCCATACTCACCTGTTGCCCCAACTACAGGGGCTCCTGCTCTGCTCTCCTGCAAAGCCCTGCAACCCACCCCCGTCTCCTCCTGCCCTGCCCACTCCCACCTCCCAGAGCCTGACCACTGCTTCACGGCTGAGGTTCCTGTTGTTCTGCCCTCACCCAGTCCAGCCCTGTGGCTGTATCTGCCATTTTCCCATAATCCATCACAGCACCGTCCCTGCTTAAGAACCCAAACTCTGTTTTTTCCAAGACAGTTTCATACACTTTCTCACCGAGGCCCCACAACAGCGCTTTTAGGAGATGCCACAATTGTGTGCTCCATTTTACAGATGCGGAAACCGAGGCACAGAGTAGCCAGGTATTCAGTTTGCATTCTAACCTCCAAAGGCTGGTGTGAGAACTACTGGGTAACTGTTGTGAAATGCTCAGAACAGTGCTAAGAAGGGTGTTTAGGCCCAGTACGTTTTGGGCTTTGTTTGTGGTGCTGGAGACTGAATCTAGGGCCTTCACATTGAGCTATAGTCCCAGCCCCTTTTAATTTTTCATTCAGAGACAAGGCCTTGCTTGCAATTCTCCCAGAGTGCTGAGCTTACAGGTGTGCACAACCATCCCAAGACTGTTTTGTGGGGTTTTGTTGGTGGTGGTAGTTTTGTTTTGTTTGAGATAGGTTTTCACTATGATCCTCAGGCTGATCCTAAACTCCTGGGCTCAAGTGATCCTCCTGCCTCAGCCCCCTAAGTAGCTGGGACAACACTGCACCTGGCTCCATTTCGGATCTAGTCATACTTTTTATTATTGCCATTCAACCTGGAGTACATGACTTAGCTGCTTGATTGCACCTCACTTTTCTTACCTATAAAATGGGCACAGCAACCCCTCATTGTTACTGCCAGTATGGTTATGGTGGTGGAAGCTCAGACTGTGGAGATGAGGAGGATCCACTGGGAAACAATCAGATCTAGTTATGGAAGGGTCATGTGGCAGACTTTAGTCACCTTCTGGGCTGAGGTGGAGCAACAAGAGGAGTCAAGGGTCTGCATTGGGCTGGCCTCGTCTAAAACTCACACCTTTTTCAGCCCTGCCTTTTTCTACCAATGGCCAAGCACGGGCCTGGCATGTGTGTTGGCCAGTCTCATATTCAGGACACGGGTAAATGGCTTTGGCCCAGGGAGCTGCAAGAACTTTTGGAGCTAAGTCAGAGTAGAAAGGGGCCCAACTCCAGAGGATCTTCAGGCTGCGGAAGACTGGGTGGGGCTTCCCATGCACCCTTGGGAGCCCAGCTTTCCTTCCAGTCAGGCTTGGGTGCAGGAGCCCAGCTTTCCTTCCAGTCAGGCTTGGGTGCAGGAGCCCAGCTTTCCTTCCAGTCAGGCTTGGGTGCAGGAGCCCAGCTTTCCTTCCAGTCAGGCTTGGGTGCAGGCTGTGGGCTGCCCTGGATGGCCTCGCTTGTTAATTCATTCACCCACCCACTCTTTCATGCATCAGCTCATGTGTTCAGCAAATGTTTGTTGAGCACCATGTCTGTCTGAGCTCTGAGCTGGATGCGGGGCTGTCAGAAAGTCCAGTGGAGCTGTACGCACACCCTCGTGGAGCTGATATTTGAGTGCAAGGGACAGGCAATGCGCCAGTGAACAAATGAAGAAATGAAATAATTACATGCTGTCGAGCACACACAGGAGAACAAAAGAGCGGAGACGGGATTCCCCCTCCTCTCTCCTCTGTCCCTGTCCTGTCTGTGTATGAGAAGTGGCTTGCAGCTTCCCAGCCCTGCTGAGATGCATGGTGGGCATTAGCGGCCCAGCCTGCCCGATACGTCTCCCTGTCTTCCCTGGATTACTTGCCCCATTTTGTCCATCGCTTCCGAACTCTAATGTATTACCCAGGGCCAGGGAGGGGTCATTCATTTAAAGATCTTTCTATGAAACCTTCTCCTCTGAGGACCTTAAAGGGAAGAAAAATGTCAGGGCAAGAGGCAAAAGAGAGCAAAAGAGACCTAATGTCACAACTCCCAAGTAGCAGGACAGATGCAGAGCGACCAGAGCTATTGCCTGAGAGCCCTGCTTGTCCAGTGGTGTGAATATTCAATCATCTTTCCTCTTGTTCCCTGGTGAGTCCTGCTTTTCTGTCCTGTCTCTTTCCCTCTCTCCTTACCTGTGTCCCTGAAGGAGTTCAAGCCCATCTTACCCCAGCCTCCTAGGGAGAAGCTGTCCCCAGGTTCTGGGAGATGCTGTCCTTGAAGACAGTTCAGTCTGGTAGCGTCCCTCTCATTTCCCTCCTGGTCCTCTGAGGGGCCACAGGCTCATACATGGGTCTCTCTGAAAACTGGCTTCAGTGCTCTCACCCTCTGTAGATGGTCCAGAGTAGCTGGCTGGTTGGACCTACCCTGCACCAGGGACAGAAGGAAACAGCAGCCAGTATGGCACCCACAAAGCAGAACTGAGTGTGAGAGGCAGGCTGGAGTGTGTGGGCTCTGGTTGGTACTTGTGTGACTCTTTGGACTGGGAGTCACCAGCCCTCTGGGATCTCAGGTGGTATCTGCTTCTCATGGAAGCTTTCAGAAATGCCAGACACTGTGGGCAACCCTGCACTCTGCGGGCAGCAGGGCCAGGGAGAGAGGTGGTGTTGGCAGAGCTTGTTGGGGTGACAGGTATGAGCCTCAGTGGAGCCTCTAGCCAGAGCTTGGCTTACGCACCTAGCGGTGGGTGTGGGCATTGGTTGTGTGCCCATGGGTGAAGGTGACCTTACTAGGTGCTTGGGAGCCAGGAATACCCACTTCTCAAGGCCAGCCCTGGAGCTCGGGGCCATCCGCCAGGTCTGCCTCTCTTCTATCTAAACAGAGGTCATCTGCCAATGCAGTGTGCACTCAATGAGTCTCCCAGAAATGCTCCCAGGTGGGGAGGCTGTGCGGTCAGCTGTGTCCCTGGCCTGTGACTGAGAGAGCGCCCCATCCAGCATTCTCTAACAACCGTGGTCCAAATTTCAGGAGATTCCCTGATCCCTTCCCAATAGTTCCAGATGCTCCAAAGCCTCCCATGCATTTCTCTCCTGTGCTGGCATTTCCCTGCCTGGCTCTGTCCTCTTCCCGCCTGTCAAACATATGAAATCACTGAGCTCTTCAAAGGAAGCTTTGAATCTCTCCCAGTGTGCAGGTGTATGCCTGAGTGTGGGGATGGTTGTAAATGCTTGTGCACCTGACCGTGCATATAGAAGTGCCAGCATCTATATAAACAGATGCCTTTAATAAAGTGTGTGTGTGTGTGCGTGTGTGCGTGTGCGTGTGCGTGCGCACACACACATGCACATGCATGCCGTGTGACTGTATGTATCCTAAGTGTTCTGGAGTGTGGGTTCCCTGTGTAAATGTGTCTTAAAATCAGATTCATCTGGAATTTGAAGCAACTGTTTCCTCGTCGATAAGGAGCTGACAAAGAAAGGAAACAAAAAGTGTGAGTGACTCAAGAGTCTGCTGGATAAAGAAGTGGAAGATGTGAGCTCAGGCAAGAATTGGAGCAAACCTATTTTTTAAAAACATTTGAATAAAAGATCTGGAAGAGGATATGACAGTGAAATCACCAAGTTCTCAGCTAAGTCTAAACTCTTCTGGGTGGCAGTGAAGTGCCAGGCTGGTGAAGGGTAAGCTTTCGGGAGAGCTCATCTTGAAAGGCAGTGGACTGGGGAGAGAATGGCTAGCAAGTTTTAGCAAAGGGAAAATGATGTGGGGAGTGTTTGGGAGAGAGGGCTTGAGGCTTCGTCCCTGCAGAGGGCCTCAGCAGGGCAACTGCAGGCTGGACACAGTGGGGAAGATGTCCCTTCTCCCAGCACACAACAGTCTTGCACACTTATGGTCAGGCCTCATTAGGGGGGCACCAGGCTGACCTTTGGGGGAACCTGAGTTCCGTCACAACTTTGTATGATGTAGGTCATTCATTTCCCTCAGTTTGCACATCTGTGAAATGGAGGCAGCGATTTCCAAGGACCTTCTTCACAGAGGTGTGAGAGCAACGGAGTCTCACGTAGATGACAATGCGTAGGTAACTGTAAAGCTCCGTGTAACTGTGAATGGTTGTTGTCAAGAGAGCTGTGATGAAAAGGCAACTGTCATATAAAATCAGACTGGCTCACTTGGGACAGTCTCAGACAACAAGCGGCTGTGAGGGAATGGCAAGAATCTATAAAATCAGAAAGGGCACCAAGAAGGGGCAGCTGAAAGCCAGCCTGACGGAAGGAGCCCCTCCTCACTTTGGCCCCCAGGAAAGCTCAGGAGAGGTAAGTTTAAAACCAATAACAGGAAGTCTTGTGCACTCAGCAGGGAATAAACTTTGAAAATCATTTCCCCTAGAGGTGATATAGGCTGGAAATATAAATTGCTTCAAGAAAGGTTTAGATAAGTTCATGGATGGTGGAGCCAGGATGGTTTTTGGGCAAAATTAGAATGTGGGGAGGCCTCTGCCCTGCAAGAATGATGTCAGAGAGGAAGTCCCTGCCAGAGCCAAACAGCTGGGCCAGACACAACCACCTGATAACCTGTCGCTGTCTATATTTAGGACAGCTCGTCCCTGTCTGATGAGGCCATTGCCTCTCACCAGCCCACCTGTGCTGTGAGCCACCTTCAGTCCCTCCGGGGCCCTTTCACCCATTGCTACTACCCTGCCCCCATTGAATTCCATCCTGTGGGATTTCCTAGCCCCACACCCAGACCTACACTCTTACACTGCCAACCTCTGTCTCCAGCTTGCCCCTGACATCTCCCCTGCCATCCCAGAATGGCCACGCCTCCTTCTATGCCCTGCCTTCTAGCATAGGAACCTTTCCTGGCAGTGCCCATCAGCTAGCAAGGGCTGGAAACTCCTGCCAGGCCCTCCAATGAATACTGTTGGCATGTGGCCTGTCTCCCGGCTGCCTGCCCAGAGCCCGTCTCTGCCTGGATGCTCTTTCCAGGGTCCCCAGCACAGACTGACTGAGTTGAGGTTGACGTTCAGGCCCTTGGGGAACCCACAACCCTGGAGAGCTCAGGCACCACGATGGGCTGATATCCACCCTAGGGACAGAGTCACTCTCAGAAAACAGGCCTTCGTGGGTCTGTGCCAGGTTATCTACCTCATGCAGAAGGTCTTGGGGGACTGGGATTAGCAGGGGAGGCAAAGTTGTGTAGTGTGCCTCCTCCCTATTGTCGTTCCTACGATGCTTTGCGTCCATTCCAAGTCGCCACGGATGAGCCGTGGGCAGCGGTGGGCAGCGGTGTAGCACCACGGACAGCGAGCCTGGCCGCGGCGGTCTTTTCAGCACCACGGACAGTATCACGCGGCCCCGCTGCCGGTTGTCAGGCCCTTGACTCTGGAGCTCTGCTTCCTCCCTTTGCTAGCTCCTCTTTAGAGGTCCCCACTACCACACCTGGAGGTTTCTTGCGACTTTGTTTATTCATTTGCAAGGAGTTACTGAGTACCTACTGTGTGCCGGACACTATTTTGGCGGTGAGCGTGTATTACTGAAGGAAACAAACACTTGCTCTAGGGCAGTGATGGCGAACCTTTTAGAGGTGAGTGACCAGACTGCAACCCAAAACCCACTTACTTATTGCAAATCACCAGCACTGCAATTAAACCTGAATACTGAGTTTCTAGTTTAGAAAAAACAGCTCATACACTAACATCTTTTGTCTTAAAAAGAAAAACACCACGTGCCATAGGTTTGCCAGCTCTGCACTGCTCTAGGGAGCCTCCAGTCTGCTCCCACACTTTCCCCAGCCATGTGGCGTCATTTGCTGTGAAGTCCTCACCAGAGACTGAACCAGAAGCAGCTGCCAGATCTTGGAGTTTTGGCCTGCAAATCTGTGAACTAAACAAACCCTTTGTTTATGAAGTTAGCCTGCCTCAAATACTTTGTTAGTAACAAAATGGATTAACACAGTGACCCTACAGAACTATGGAGTATGGACACGTTATATTTTCTTAGAGACTTGGTTCTGCTGCTTAACTCTGGTGGGAGGAATCAGACGGGGCAGGAAGTAGGGGCTGATAAAAACCCTATTCTGACGGTATCTTGGGCTACTGCAAGGTCACTTCCCTGTTGAAAAGCCTTCCATGGTTCCCCACTGCCTAGAGAAGTTAAGTAGCATTTCCCAGATCTGTCATCCCAGTTCTTTTTTGACCTAACTTTCCAGTTTTATTTCTCTTCTTGTGTCTCCTACACGCCACCAAACTAGATTCTCAGTTAAAGATCTTTTGGTTGCAATATGACAGAAAACTCAACTCAAACAGACTTAAACAGTAAGTGGATGTTATTGATCCTTATAGCTGAAAAACCCAAAGATATGACTGACTTGGGGCAAAACTTGATCCATTGGCTCAAAACAGTCTCACTCTGGAACTGCTCTTTCTGTTTTTCTGCTCTGCCTCTGTTGTTCCTTACATCCTCAGGGCAGCCTCTGGCATCTCCGTACCTTCCCTCTCTTGATGAGATGCCTGCAGCATCCCAGATCCATCTCCTCTCCCCCCCCCCCGGGACCTCATTGAGTGGCTCACAAGTCCATCCCAAAGCAATTGCCATAATCAGGGCAGGAGACACCATTGGTTTAAGCCAATCAGAGTCCACCCCTGAAGCTGGTTTTGAGTCATTTCCACCCAAACCACGTGGATGATTATAGAACAGCAGTGGATTCCCCAAAGAAAACGAGGCTTCTGTTTGTGGAAAAGGGAGAGATGGACACTGAGGAGGCAGCCAACAGGTGTCCAATCATAAAGCATACTATTTTCTCTTCTGCTCCTGTGATTTTTCACCTGCTGGAGTTTGTCTGACATTCCACCCTCTGTCATTCCACCTACTGAGACCCAATGCCACCTGTAAGGCCTTTCTCAAATGCTAATGCCTTCCTGATACTGCTTCTATCGCTCGTCCCAGAATCACATCCACTTTCTCTGTTCTCTCCCAGCACTTTGCTTCCTTGTCCCTTTTGTCTTCTCATCATGCTTGAAGACCTCATCCTCTAAAGCACCCAGCACATGCCGTTTGTCCCCAGTCGATAGTGAACTGGCAAACAGGATGGCTTGGGTGGGGTGGGGCCAGATAGCTCAGGCTCTGGGGCATCAGCGTGTGAGCTGAAAGTCAGAAAATCCGGAGCTTTGTGGCAAGAAGGTCCTTGAACCACAGGCACAGAGCAGAGTGAAGATGCATCCCATTGCATGATGGGTGCCACACTGGCTCAGTGGAGTGGGATAGCAGGGTCATAGCCTCTGGGACTCCTCTGGCTGGGCAGCCGCGGAGCTGTCCGTGGTGCCATCCATTGTGCCAAGTCACACAGCCTACACTGTCTCTACCACTAGCAAAGGCTTGGACTTGCCTGGTGTGTGAGTGGAATCCTTGCCTTCAAGGCTACCTAGTAGGGCCAGTAAAAAATGTGATGGGAAGGCATAGAATACACATGGAGGAGGTGACCTAGCCTGAGAGTGGGCACCCTTGGGGGACGCTCCATGGGATCCCTAGGAGAGAGATGCTAGGAAGTAAGTAGAAGCAGGCCACACCCTGGGCTCCTTTTCCTGTTGTGGCTTCATTGCTTCCTCCTTCCCTTCCATGCATTAACATTTCACATGTTGGCCTGGGCTGGGGTGGAGGACTTGTAAGGAACCTGCTTGGTCTTAGCAAGAGGAGACTGGAGCTGAGGGTCAGAAAGAGAAAGAAGGGAGCCCAGAGGTGTTGAGGGGAAGCTGGGGAGGCTGCAGGGACAGGGACTGGGCTGCGAGTCAGGGGAAGGCAACAGGTGCCAGAACCATTATTCATTCCCACCAGTGAGTCTTACAGTTCCCCTAAATCAGATTGCACTCATATCAGCACATTTCTCCTCTACGCTCCTGATTGAATAACAAGTCAGATTCCTCAAGGGGGTGCCCACACCTCATCTCTTTCTACCTCCAAAAGGGACCTACATCCTTTCTGGAAGCTTCTGGCTTGGCAGAGGACACATGTGAGCTGCCAACTCTGAATCCCAGGAGGGAACTCATGAGCAGGGCAGTGGAGGCTCCTCTCCACCCAGCCTCCCCAATGGCCACCCCCTAAATCATCATCCGAGTGTAAGAATTCAGTCTAGGTCGACATCAGAGAAGCCTCACTCTGCATGGGTCCTGCAGAGTGGAGACCAGACAGAGGGGAGACTATGCCCATGACACCGTGATGACTGCTCTGGAAAGGCAGGTGAGGGCAGAAGCCTAGCAAGCTCCAGGCCTCCTTCCCTTCTGGCCCTGCTCACTGCTGCCCCCTACTGCCATTGAGCAGTGATGCTGGAGAAGCTGCTGCCCTGACAGTGGGGTTTGGGAGGGAGACTGATACTTCCATTTGCTTCCCTCACTTTGGGTGTCTTAAGTTTTTGTTTCCTCCCTGGCTGGAAAATTTCATCCACCTCCTTTGCCAGAGAGAAAAAATCTGCAACTCGGGTTGAGTGGATGCAGCATGGTTGGAAAGCATCAGAAGCAGTGCTTGGGCTTCAGCTAAACTTGTGAGGTACAAGGCTCAGGACCACTGTAATGATAGCCAGCTAAATTTGTATGGGCACCACTTGTCTGCTCTGATTTATTTCCTTTGAGTGGTAGAGCTGCTCAGTGGCATGGGCTACTGTGATTACCATTTGCAGACAGGGATATATCAAGAGTCTGAGGGACTGCGGTGGACATATAACTAACCAGGGGTGGAGCTAGGACTTGAATCTGGGTCTTTAGCTCTGTCCACAACCTGAGAGCCTTATCCTGGGCTGAGCCCAGGGGAGCTGAGGCTTCAGCATGGCTCTGCCACGTTTAGCAGTGTGACTTAGAGCAAATTAGTCAACATCTCTGAGCCTCTGTTTGTCATCTGCAAAATGGGGATAATGGTAGCACCTCGGTCATAAAGTTGCTGAGAGAATTAAGTGAAATATTAAATATAAATAGGTACAGAACATACAGAAAACATGGAATTTCTTATTAAGGTAAACATGTACTTGCCATATGCCTTAACAATCCTACTCCCAAGAGAAATAAAGATACATGTGACCACCAAAGGCTCATGTATGAAGGTTCCCAGCAGGTTTATTTATAATCACACAAATCTGGAAACAACCTTGGTGAATGGATAAACACCCTGAGATAAATTCATACAGTGAACTACTGCTCAGTGATTAAAAGGAACTAACTACTTATTTCAGCAACAACATAGATGAACCTCAAATGCATTGTGCCCACTGAAAGAATCCAGACACAAAAGACTATAATTCCATTGCTGTAACATTCTAGAAAAAGCAAAACTGTCATGATAGAAAGGAGATTGGTGGTTCCTGGGGGTGGGGAAAAGGGATTGAAAAGAAAGGTGATGAGGGGTGGGTTTGGGGGAGGGTAGTGAATTGTTTTGTGTCTTAGTGGAATGGATAACATTTGTCTAAAGTCATTGGAGTATAGGTTTAAAGAGGGTGAGTTTTATTTCAGCCTTCTAAAACCCCAATTTTAAAAAACAAAGCCGGGGTCATAGTAAGCCCTATACAAGCATTAGCTGCTCTTACCATTGTTACTGATGCCGTGATTATTATTCCGGGAAGATTCTCGGGACTGGTGGACATCCCAGGACATCTGTGACCCACCTGGCTGTGACAGGTGGCCCAGGACTCCTCTCTTCCCACCCCATGGGTGCACCGTGGGCCAGCCTGGTTCCTGGCGTCACTGACAGATTACAGTGCGTGGGGAGGGCGCCCTGCCGTTTCCAGGAGTCTGGTTTCCCTCCTGCTGATCCTGCGAGGCGCTCGGTGACACGTTAGCAAGAAAGATGCCACAAGAAATAAAGTTTGTTATGAATTATTCTACTTGGGGCTAATTATAGGCACAGAGGAGAGGATTATTTACAGAGACAGGAGGCAGGGGTGGGGGAAGGGAGAGGGGGCAGAGAGGCGTGGAAACGAGGTGGAGGGCTGGAGAGAGTTAAGCAAATGAGGCTGTGTCGTGGCTTTTAAATAAAAGCTGTAACTAACTTAGGTGCAAGCTGATCAGCCTGTCTCAGGGGACAGAGCAGAGGCCCCAGGCCTTGGCTGATCCTCCAGACAGCTCAGGAAAGCACTCGGTCCCAGGATCACTAGGGTTATGCGGCTTTCTTGGTGGGGAATGGGGGTAGCCTTAGATCCCCCCAACCCTGGAATCTCAGCGTGGATTCAGGTCCGTGGTGCCCATGACCAGCCTCACTGTCCCTTGGGCTTTCCTCAGGTCCAGTGTGTGCCAGGGGGAGGACAGGCAGGGCTGAGGGGACTTAGGTGAAACAGTCGATTGTGGCTCGAGGTTATGGGCCTGGTGTGAACCCGGCTTCCACTTCCTCAACAGGAGGCAGAAAACCAATATTTTTGTGGGACTTCCTGGTCTTCAAGTCCTGGTGTAGCATGTAGGCCCGCAAAATATATCTAGATCGTGTGAGCTGGGGGTTGGAGCCTCTGAAATTTGGCCTGGCCTGCTGTTGTTCCAGCAGGACTGTGGCTCGGTGATGCTGTGCCTCAGACCCGCCGTGCCTGCAGTGGACCTTGCAAGATGGACCTCAGTGCCTGCTATAGACAGCAGGGTCTGCAGCAGGGTCAGTTGGTGGCTCCTGCCACTTGCTAGAGAAGCCTCACCTCTGTGGAGGCCACCCCTTCCGCCCTCTCCCAAGAGCAGCAGTAGTAGAGGTGTTGCCATTTATGTGCGCCTGGCTGCGCCATATCTACTCACTCGTCCAAGCAGGAAATGACAGAGGCATCTCCTGCCCCCACCCTGCCTCCTCCCAAGCAGGTTGGTCACTGTCCACACCATGCCACCGGGATGCTTTCCACATCCATTCCCCCTCTTCAAGGGCCTGCTTTAGGTCAGGCAGCTCCCTGTGGTGACAGCTGCCACCACCACTCCCCAGTGGCAAAATCATCTCTGTGAAGCTCCCTGACCCCATCCGCCCTTCTCCTGTGCCTACGGTTCTCTGCTTTCCTCTGGACTGTGTCCTGCCTCAAATCAAAACCTTTCTAACTCAACCCCTGCTGCCACCAAGTATGTCCTGCCACAAGTGCTTTGCCTATGCTGTTCCCCCAGTGTGTGATGCCCTTCCCACTTCCCCCTCCTCTTCCTGCCTCGTGCCCAAGGCCCACACCAGCCATGCACGCCACATCCTGTGCCTACTGTTTCTCCTGCTGGACACTGAGCACCCAGGTGTCCTCTGCAGCCCAGGGCTCCAGGCCTGGCACAGAGCAGGCACTCCAGGAAGAAAGAAACGAGTAGTCCAGTGGGAACCTGGCATGGGGCATCACAAAGGCCCTTTTGAGATGGTACATGCAGGGAAGGGCTTCCTGAGGCAGTGCTATGAGCTGAAATCTGGACAGTGAGAAATGAGCTACCACATCTGTGAGAACAGCCCGCTGCTGGGCAGGGGAAACAAGGTGCAGAGGTCCTGAGGCAGCACCGAGCTTAAAGCGCTGGGAGACCAGGACAAGCCAGGTATCGGGACCTTGATATCCGGAACCTAAACAGACAAGAGAAAAAGAGACAGAAGAGCCGCATTCAGCAGGTTTGCAGCTGGGGCTGCGACTGTGCTGTCTGTACGGATGCTGACCATTTGCAGTGGCCGCCTAAGATGGCTGAGAAAAAGTGATGTCCTGCAGTGACTGGTTTGGAAGTTGAGGATTTGGGAGCCTTCTGCCCTGAGGTCCTTGGTGAAACCAGGGCTGGGGAGTAAACAGAAGAGAAGGGCAGGAGGTGAGGGAGCCTCACAGAACCCTGAAGGCTGAAGCCAAACTGTTAGGGCTGAGTCAGGAAGGGGAGACCTGATGCGGAAGAGGAAATGACAAAACCAGCAGGGACAAGAGGCATGGGTCCTATGAATGGTTTTGGTCTTTAACAGGGGACAGTTGAACAACCTGGGAGACTCTTGGTCCACTGCACTGAGGCATCTTATGTAGCTAGGTGACACCGCGTGAAGCCATCCCGGATCAGGCCCTGTGCTCTCATGTCACCAGTTCCTGACCAAACCCTGGGTACAGATTGGGACCTCGGACTTACCATGCTGATGTTCTGGCCAGCGTCTGTCCCCCTGAGTGAGTGGGCTCCAGACAGGGGCTAACCCTGGTTTTTCCCCCATATGGCAAATCTAAGTTGCCACCCAGGGCCTGGCACATGTCCAGTGGTGGGAGAGGCTGAGGACACCAGAAAAAGCGGGCACAGTTCTGGTGTGGAGGCCCCGGAGGGAGCCCAGGCTGCCGGGTAGTGAATTGGTCCAGAAGGAGGTCATGCTGACCTTGAAGCGAGCTGGCCTGTGGGCTGTTCTGAGCGGCTGGAGCGGATCTCAGCAGGGGGCGGACGTGCTCCGGAGTGGGATGGACAGATGCTGCACAAATGCTCTGCCCTCCCGGAGCCTTCGCAGGGAGCACCCTGGGAGCCTGGAAAGATGGGCGCCTGCAGCCCTCTGCCGCCCATCCCCCCTCACACTCCATTTGTGCCGCTCTGATGGCGGTGCCCGTGTTCTGCTTCGGGGGCAGATGAAGGTCCACGTCCAGCTGATTCTGTGCACACAACAGGCCCTGGCGGGGTCTCAGTGGAGGAAAGGGTACTCCATGACTCTGTCCCCTTCCCAGCCTGTGCTGCTTTCGGGGCTGAGGGCCAGTGAGTGAGGGTCAGGCCCAGCCTCTGGCGCTGAGTAGCTGTCCTGGCTGCAGGTGGGGGACCAGGACCTGGCCTGGTGCAGCTGTATGCAGCCAGGCATGCTGACCCTGTGCCCTCCCTCTAGGGCCACTCCCTCCTGGCGGGAGCCCCCTCCCAGGAACGGGCTGCCGAGGGTCCCAGGTGCCAAGGGAGGGGGGTGCATCCTCTTGCTTCCCTCAATTCGTTAAGACCTGTAAATTTTCCCATTAATATACTTAAAGTTCATTTTAGGGGGAACAAGTACAGAGATAATTGATAATAAACCCTCAGTTAATGCCCTCGGTTTACTGTATGTAATTTATATCCACTGATAGCGTCTCTCACTCCCAATTACCCATTTAGCTGTGGCGATAACAGCAGTTCAATCAGACCGATACCAACTTTTATATATTCCAGCCCAATAGCTGTAAATACCCACACGGGGAGACTCGCTGGGCCACTGTATTTTTTTTATTAAGATTTAAATATTCATGTAATTATTAGTGATTTATTAAAGAGCTAATAACCTCTTCAAGAGGCTCTAAATCTTCACCCAAAGAGGCCCTGGGCTTCCCCTTCCCTCTTCCCATCCCCCCTTTGCCCTCCCCCACCAAAACCAGAGAAATGGGCGGCTCCTCCAAACCCCAGATGACACCGCAGCAGCAGCATCATCATCGCCTGTGTTTCCGTGGTGACAGTAGGCAGGTGAGGCAGAGGCCAAGGGGGAGATCAGGCCCAGAGCTGGGCTCCAGGGAGGTGGATACTCCTTGAGGACAAGAGGAAGTGGAGGTCGTCCACCAGCCCCTCCGCACCTGTCCCCCCAGCCTCTGCCCCCCATGAGTGGGTCCTCAGCACAGCCTCCTCTGGGCCCTATTTGGCATTAGCGGCCCCCTTCTCCTTTCCACTTCACGCTTCATCTTTTGGAGACTCGGGGAAGAGGTAAATCCACTTCCCTCTCCCCTGCTACCCTTCTGCTTTCTTTTTAAGCATCCCACCTACTTGCGTGGAAGACAGGAGGGTGTGCAGTGTTCAGGGTCCTAGGACTCAAGGCCCAGAGAAGGCGTCAGCTCACCTTGGACTGCACAGCAAGCCCTGGGCCACCCATCTCTCCTTCCTCCACGTTCCCTCCAGCCCCTTCTTCTCTACCCACAAGATCTGGGAGCCCATTAAAGGGGAGCCCATTAAAGGGGCAGGAAAGATAATGAACAGGCCAGGAAAACATGAAATCAATACCCAGAGACAAAAGTACGGCTGCCATTAAGTGAAATAAACAAGCTGGTAATTATTTGGACAGTGGGTAATTAAAATGGGGTGAGGGCTCATTACTGTCTCATCAGGGGTGTGATGGGTGTGGCCAGACACCCTCTTCCCAGCGGGAAGGTCACAGCGGCTGGACTCCTTCTCCCCTAGATTGGGGGGGGCATATCTTGCAGGAGTCTCCTCTGTGGGGTCCCCATCCCTAGCCTGCCCATGACTGTCTCCAGCATCCTTCTGCTGGCTCACCCTGAGCAGCATTCTGAGGTCTACACCAACTTCAGGTGAAGCCAGGGCCCCCCAACCTGCTCCCCTGACCCCATCTCATGAATTCTACTCTGGAGGCGCCCCCACCGCTGAAAAGGAGCCGTGCCCACCCTTCTCAGCTGGTGATGAGTATGTCGTGCTAGCGGTTAGTCCCTAGCCAGCTGACCTGTCCAGCCTCTGCCTCGGGTGTAGGGACCTCCAAGGTGCTGGCCAGGGTAGAAAGAGGTGGCCAGAGAGGCGACCGAGAAGGCGAAGCAGGTACAGAGCTAGAGCGTGTGGCAGTGCCAAAGCTGGGAGAGGAGGCTCCCCCTGGCCCTGTTGTGACCCTGATTTGTAAAGTCAGAAGAGATGTTGGACATTGTCCAGTCTGGTGTTGGCCTGCCAACTTGTTTGGCCCACACAGTGTTTAAAATGTTTAAATTAGTTGTCAACATTTTAATATGGAAGGTTTCACCTAAAAATGGGTTTCCACCTTCTCTAGAAAGAAAAAATTCCTGCCCATCTTGGCCAGCCTGCCCTTGTGTCAGCAGCTGGCTGGGCTGAGCTGACTCATGGATGGCATTGTCTCTCCGCATCCCAGCCCCCAAAGGCAGCTAAGTGTGCCCCCCTCACCCAGGACCACCGCCTCCCTCTGAGACCTAGAGAGAGAAGGGACTAGCCCAGGGTCACACAGTGAGGTAGGAGCTGACAGGAACTGGTCACTGCCTCCCGCCTAGTCAGTCCCTGAGCTGGATGCTGCTGACCAGAGAGGGCTTGAACCTGCCATGTGCGCCATGGAAAGAGGACCATGGAGAGAGATCTCAGGAGAGACGACTTTTGAATTATGCATCAACGGGGCCGGGGCATTGGGAGTAGGCGGGTGCCCTGCGGGGGCAGTTGGAACGAAGGTCCCAATTCTAGTCAGTGTATATGGCCGAGTCTGCTGCAGGGGTGAGTGGGAGGGTGGGTCAGCAGGGACAAGGCTGCTGCACTGGTGCTGCGGGATTGTACAGGGGGCCCGGATACTCGGCCTGTGGTCAGTGAGAATCGTGGCAGGGCTTTAGAGCATGGGGCAGATTTTCTTTCTAGAAATAGCACCATGGTGGCGTAGTTGAGCTTGATACCAAAGGCTACGCTAGTCCAGGGCAGGCGTGCTGCAGGGGTAGGGCTCACTGACCGTGAAGCAGGAGAGGAGTCAGGGGACACAGGCCTAGAACAGTGGATGGTGGAAAGCAGAGCCATCTGGCTTCCCTGAGACTCCTGCGGAGGTGCTCAGGAGGCGGAGGCCCGGCAAGCTGGACATCCTAGGGAGCTGGAGATCTGGGGAAGCCACCAAGCTAGCTCGGGACAGGCCGCTTGAGTTCCCAGGGTAGCATCTGGGAGCAGTGAACGTGTTGGGACGGTGCTCCCTAGGGGAGCCTGGTTGGGGCCCCATGAGCAGCCGTGGGTAGAAGTGGGGCCCCCAGACAAGGGCAAGTACCTGTGACCAGAGTCACCACCCTAGTGTGGGCATTGGTTATCCAAGCCAGATTTAGGCCAAAAGGCAATGGGCAGTGACACTTATTAATGCTAGAGGCTTGCAGCAGACATGATTCTGGGAGGCTGTGCCCCAGACTTCCGGGGGTGGCTGGAGTCACTAGACCTCTCCTTCAGAGCAGGGATAGTGAACCCACCTCGAGCGAGGTCACTTGGCAGGTACAACACAGCATGGTATCAGGAGGTACTTGCTGAGTGAATGTGCCCTGGTCAAGGGCACTGCAGCCAGCCTGCCTGGGTAGGAATCTATCATTTACTGCCTCACCTCTCCATGCCTCAGTTTCCTCACCCATAAATTGAAAATTAAAAGTAATTCCTTCAGTCAGGTGTGATGATGCACACCTATAATCCCAGCACTTGGGAGGCTGAGGCAGGAGAATTGTTTGCAAGTTTGAGACCAGCATGGGCTACAAAGTGAACTCAAGGCCAGCCTGAGCTGCATAGTGAGACCCTGCCTCAAAAAGACAATAATAATAATAATAATAATAATAATAATTTCTTCCCTTTCATGGAGCATTGTAAAGATAAGCATAAAATAAGAAAATGTATATGAGGTTAGCCACCATTGCTGCTATGACGGTTGTGTGTATGTGTGTGTGTGCGCACACGTGCACATGCACACATGGTGGCTGTGGCTGTTGGCAGCGTCTCCTGCTGGCCAAGGGCAGGTGGCTGTGACATTCCTTGTGTCTCTGGGCTCTAGTCCTTGTTCTGCCCACCCCAAGCTGCTACTGCTTCTAAACCACCCCTAGCCCCACTCTAGCTGGGATCACATTAAACCAGTGAGATATGAAATGCCACCATATCCAGGACAGGGTCTTTAATTAAATTAATTGCCAGCAACATTGTAAAAATGCTGATGGGGTCATAAACAGCGGCATAGGCAATGCTGTTTATCATCTCCTCGGACTCAGACTTGCCAGGGGCCACACTTGGGCTGTGAGACGATTGGCAGATGAAGAGCTGCCACACGTTTCACCCCTGTTCTCTGGGCTGCGGACAGGGCTGGGCACACCAGGCAACAGCCACTCGGGATATCTGTGGCCCAATGGGGCCCGACACAGCCATCAGGAGCGGCGACAGGAGCCTCTGCAGATGGCACGGCTCTTGCCTCCACCTGACTGGGACCAAGGGTCTTGGCTTCAGGGTGCAGTTGTGGAACACTGGCACTGTTCCTACTGAGTCTGTAAGTTTACCTGGCAGTGGACTTGGGTGCTTTGAAAGCTGGTATGGAGAGCTAGGAGTCATCCTCCAGCCCACAGGGCCATGCAATTCCCCTTGGTTAGGCACGGTCTTTCTGAGAATCTAGTCCAGCACTGATTGCTGTGTGACCCTGAGCAGACACTTTCCCTCTCTGAACTGGTTTGCTCATCAGGAAGACAGGAGTACCCTTTCCCCACATGCCTGCCTTGCTTATGTTCCAGGCACCTGCCTGGTTACCCTTTAGGGGTCTCCCATCCTGCAAGGAACTGTGCCAGAAATTCTTGTATGTCTCTTTCAGCTGGGGTTGTCACAGGTCCTGGCAGGGCTCAAAGCCTGCATGCCAGTCGTGTAAAGTGGTGACGAGGAGGCCAGGCCAACTGCCTGGCCACCTCTGCCAAATGAGAGATGGAGGAGGCCACACCTACACATCCACACCCACACAAACACACACGTACGCATGCGCGCACAGACGCACACACCACCACCACCACCACCACCACCACCCAAACCAGAACTGTGCCCACAGCCGCGCACACCACACCAGCAAGAGATTCAAAGCAGGGGAAAGCCTGCCTGCCTTCCTTCCCCAGTTCTCCCTGGGCTCTGTGACCATATAATTACCCTGGATTCCATTCTATTTAATTGCAGCTTATTAAATTCTAACCAGCCAATTATCAGCCACAATTACAGCTTAATTCAGGGACACAATAGCTATTTTATCGTTTGTTAATCAAATGCTTATTTAGACCTCAGTTTTATTAACTATTTCTCTGGCCTGAGGCAAGTCCCTTTGTAGGATGGGGGTCATGGCTGGGGTCCCAGGAGCCTGTCCCCCATCACAGCCTTCCCTCCCCAGGAGCACCAAGTCCCCTTTGCTGGTGGGCTCAGAGAGTTAGCGATGGCAAGAGTGTGGGATGCAGATATGGGAAGCAGACTTGGACTGGGGAGGTGGCGCTCCTGCATCGGTGCAGTTAGTTCCTGTGTATGGGCTAGGCCCTGTGTGGGTGCTGGGACTACAGCAGTGAACAGCCAAACATGGTCCCCTCTGTCGTGATACATTTTAGGGGGAAAAAGAAAACAAAAAGCAAACAAAGTGAAAATAGGGTGGGAAAGGGATAGAAGGTAGCAGGGGTTACTTCGAACATGGCCTTTGGGGGAATCTCAGAAGAGAGCCCTCTCAGAAGAGCTGACACTGGGGCTGAGACTGAGGGACTTGGGAGAGGCAGCCATGGGGAGAGCCAGGGGCAATAAGTTGTAGGCAACAGAAAGCAAATGCAAAGGCCCTGTGGTGGGTTTGCAAACAAAGTTTCCGTAGATAGCAAGGCCAGATACTGAGCCAGGAGCACCCAGGTTGCCTGCCTGCCTGGTGTCTGGCCCCAGCTCTTGGGCAACGGTCCCTCTGCTCTTGATGGGTCACACAACCTTCAGCTGGTATGAGCCTCATGTTCCCCATCCAAAAAGCCAGATGAAGATAGAAAGAACTGAGCACAGCTGCCAGATAACACCTGGTCTGTGGCAGCTGGGCAACGTAGCCCAGCCACCCACCCCTTCTCAGCTGGTGAGGTGGCACTGTCCCCACCTGCCCACTTTGTCCTTTCTGACCAGCCTATCTGTGTCTCCTTATGGCATCTTTGCCTGTCCCTGTAACCAGGCCCCTGGGGCCCACTGTGGAAGAGGGTGACTCTCCTCCAATCCCAGGGAGGTGGCTGCTGCTGCTGTGACACTTTCATGCACGTGTCACCATGGAAACCAGAGCACTGCATACACACGTATGTGCGTGAATACAGGTTGAGGAAGCAGCCCTCCCTTCTGAGGGACACTGCAAGGGGCTGTCCACCCAACCCTGGTCACTCCACGTCCTGCATGCTCCTAAGTGGAAGAGACCATCATGGATCCCTCTTCATTCATTCAGCACACACCGAGTCTGGACTCTGATCTGTCCCTGCCCTCTGGGGGATCTTGTGCTGTTGGGAGCAACAGGCAGGGGACAGAAGACTGAGGGATGGATAAAGGCCCTGCGAAGGAAGAAGGGTTGTGCATTCCCGACCCCACCTTGACCTGTCCAGGGCCAGTGCAACTTGTCCCATCTCACAAAGAAGGAAACACAAAGGGTCTGGAAATAGGCAGTTTGCACAGGGGCCTGGAGCTGGATTCTATGAGGTCAGGGGAGTGGGTGGTGGGCAGCACAGAGGGATTTGAAAGAATTGTCATACCCCAACCACCTCCGGTGTTGTCTCCTGGTACCTCAAGGCTCTTAATGTGCCCCCCTGGATCTGGAGCCTCTGGTGGGGCTGAGGGGGCTGTGCATGCTTCCTCTACTCCCTCCTCCCTCCCTCTGCTCTCCTCTGTCCTCTTTTCCTCTCTGTCTGTCTGTCTGTGCATATCAGTCTCTCTAGTGCAGCTCCCTTGTCACAGAGTTGTCCATGTTTCAGTAATAATAGTTCATGCAGCCATCTCAGGCCACAGCATGCAGCTGGGAGAAGAATGCAGATCTTGCTTCCCTTGAGTGGCTGCAGACCTGGGCAGGGCCATGCTGGGCCCCTGCACCTCCCTGCCCCCCACCACAGTGCCTGGTGACTTCTGCCTCATCTGCCTACCTTGGAGACGCACTCCCCGCAGCAGGGTCTCCGCCTCTGCAAGGTCTGTACGGTCATTCAAGGACTCCACTTCCCTTCCCAAAGAATTGTTTGGTCCATTGATTAATTGGAAGGTGAGTCTAGCTGAGTCCTGGGGCAAATGAGAATTTGTGTTTTCCGTGTCCAGCCCTTCATTTCTGGACGATGATTCTGTTCCGAGGAATGACGTTCAACAAACACTCCCTGGGCCCCTATTGTGTGTCTGACACTGGCCAGGCTCAGGATAGGTAGGAGATATGAATGCTTAGTCCCTGCTCACAGGGTTCTGACCATTTGAGAATAGTTTCCACTGGAAGCTCAGAGGAGTTGTAGCCGGGACAGTCCACTGGTCAAGGAAGGCTTCATGAAGAGAGAATATAAATATCCTAAAGGCAAGACTTTCAGGATGAGCAAAAGTCAGCCAGCCCAGTAACAGGTGATCAAGTGGATCAGTGAAATGAAAGAATCTGAATTCCAACTGGCTTCAGCCAAAACAAGAGTCTATTAGGGAAAAAAAAAATCTATTGGCTCACGTGGCTGGGATCCGGAGTGCAGTCCAGCGTGCTGGCAGTGGGAGTCAGTTTCTCTCTCCCCTGGCTTGTCACATTCCCCAGGCTCCTGCTGCAGACTATAAACAGCCTCCTCTTGCTTTGGCTCTCACCCTGGCTCCTAGAGGTGCAGGACAGACCTCTCCCGTTGGTGGCCCCAGCACTCCACCGTATCCACGGCTTCAAGCCCAGCAGAAAGATTCTTGCTTCCCTTGGCCCAGCCAAGCTCCTGGAGTCCTATCTCTTCCAACAGAGGGACCCCCATCTTCCATGTCTGTCTGGGAGCAAGGCCCTGGGGAGAGGGAGCATGCCCACCAGGGGCCAGGGGTGGTCAGCCCACCTGGACCGCTGAGAGGTGGCCCACTTGGAGGGAAGCCAGGCATGGTTAGCTATGCTGTACAAGGGAGGGCGATCCTAACAGTGGGTGAAAGCCCTTGAGTATAGAGAGTCAACATATCACAGGACACGGAGGGAGTCCCTAGAGGTGAGGCCAGGCAAAGGGCATGATGCGTTATCTTGTGGCATTTTCCTCTGCAGCTGGGCACCTGTGTCACCTGTTGAACTGGACATTCAGGTCCCAAGCAGACTACCAAGTGCAAACCTTCACAGAGGGGACAGCTATGAGGCTGCCCTGACAGGCCTGGAGGGAACACAGGACCCCCAGAGAGGGGACGGCACTGGGCTGGCGGCCAGGAAGGGGTCAGTCTAGAGACTGACAGAGATCGCCGCACCCCAGCCTCCTCCCCAGCTCCTTTCAAGTCAGAACATTTTTCAGGGAAGTAGAAAAAGTGGCTCATCATCCGGCCCTTGCCATGCTTCTGGCGGGCCAGTGGGATCATGAGAGGAGCAGGTGGCAGTGAGGGCTGCTAGGGGTGCAGGCTGCTCCGGGGAAGAGGCCTTCACCTCTGCTGGCTGTGGGCGGCTGGGTGACACCCTGCCCCCAGCCCTCCACCCTGCTCCCAGGGACGGGCCTCGCTCAGTGAATACGAGTTCATTAATAGCTTGATTAATCACACCTCATATTTTCGTGGTGCTTTTAAAAATAAAACATTTGAAAGCACAGTCACACCTACCCTGGGCCTCTGAGTTACACAGGCAGCTCTTGTCTTCTCAGATTGCAGGTGAGGAAAGCGGGTGAGAGATTCAGCCTCCAAGAGCAGTGTGTCCAGGTGTGGCTGGGGGGAACCTGGAGTGAGCGGCCTTCTCCCTCCCCGGGCTGCCTGTGCTCACTTTGCCCTCTCTGGGTCTCCCCTTGGATAGATCATCCTAGTCTCTAAGGAGAAGAATCAGGCATCACTCAGTCACTCAAATAAGCACTGCCACAACATTCAGCCCAGACCCAGGCTCCTGCCCCATGTGAGCATGGTGTTGATGAGAGTGGCAGCACCAGTACTGACGGTGGCATAAGCCCTGGAAGGAGGCGCAGGAGATGGAACAGTTACCTGGGTGAGTGGCAAAGACCTCCCAGAAGAGGCAACAGCTTTGCTGGTGCTTCCCATGTCAGGCAGGCCCATCACGGTCCACTCTGCCAGATGCATAAGCAGCTTCCCCATCTGCCTACCCACTGCTGCACCCCACCACCACCACCGAGGCCCCGCACACAGTCCCCAGTGGCTCCCCAGGGCCTTGCAAGGAAATCTCACCTCCTTTCTCCACCCTGAAGGTCCCTGAGGTCTTGCCCCTCCTGCTTCCCCGACTGGGAGTCTCCACTGCACTCGCTGGGCTCCGGCCATGCTGCCAGCCTGCCTGGCCCCAGACAAGCCAGCTGCTTCCTGCCTCAGGGCCTTTACTGTTCCCATTTCCCACGACATTTCCACCTGGCCTTGGCGTCCAGTCACTGCACAGATGTTCCCTCCTCAGCCTCCTCCACTCCAGAACCTTCTCACCATGCATCTCCTTTCTGAAACACATTCCCTTCTGTTCCTCATTACCCTCGTCCACATTGGAAAGTCTGGATTTTTGTTGCATTGTTTCCCTGAGCTTTTGCGAGCCCAGCCTCTGTCGATCTTTTTCAGTGTTATATCCCAGTGCCCAGAGCACTTTCTGGCACATAGCAGGCGCTCAATAAGTATTTGTCAAATGCATTTCAGGTCATGGGAGAAAGTGACACGTGTTCTAGGCTCGACTCTCACCAGCGCCCCTCCCCCAGGGTCTCTTTCTTGCCTCTCTTTGCCAGTGGCTCTTGGGCCTCATTTTCTTTCCTTTCCTTTTACAGCTGCTGCCCTCTTAGGTCCCCAGCCTCCTTACACACACACATGCACACACACACGCGCACATGCGCATCTCCTCTCTTTCACTGCCCCTACGAAGCCACTGGGAGTAGGGACTGCTAGGACTGCTGCTCTCACTCTTGCTGAGGTGCCCGCTCTGGTTGACATAGACAGCCAGGCTCTCCTGGAAGAAGTAGAGACAGCTGACCAGCCAGGCGGCTCACGGCAAATGGGGTTCTCATTTCAGGACCTGTAGCACCTCCGTGGGCCTGTCTGCAGTTTGCAATGGCCAAACGTGCAGTGGGGATCTGCTATAAATGAGAGAAGACCTCTGAGTTCCGAGAGGGCAGCGGGGCGGCATCCCATGTGGGTGGGAAGCCTTGACTGAGGCCTCTGGGAAACTAGGTGTGTGGGGTTCAGGACACAGCAGGGCCTATGGGGCCAGTGGACCCTGTGCCTGTCCACTCTCCTACAGCCCAGGAGCCACTTGCAACCCAGGTGTGCCTGTTCCTGCCACAGCTGTCCCCCCCAGCCTCCAAATCCTCAATGATAGGCACCCCACTCCATCACCAGTTGCCAGAACCTGCACCAAGTAGGTAGCAGGGGCCAGAAATGAGCAGGGAGGGGCAGTCAGGTGGTGGCACAGAAGCCTCAGCCACCCACTTGCTTCTCCTGTGCAGAGAGCTGTAGCACCAGTGAGGGCAGGTTCCAGGTACAGAGCGAGTGAGATGGGCTGTGTCTTTTTTCTGTGTGTTTTGGTTGGAGGAGAGTATGGGAAATGAGATGCTGGTGCCCAGGAATTATCAGTGGGTTTCCTGCAGGGTTGACTGAAGCCAGAACCAAAAGCTCAGGAATGTCAGCCAAAGGTACCTCCTGAGTCAACCCTGGGAGTGGGGGACGCAAGGGCTGAAGGGGCAATAGGGAATGCTGGGGACTGTGGCACTGGAGGGCACTCGCACTGTGTGGAAAGGGTCTTAGATCATTTGACTCTGAGCATGCACGGGTTAGTGTTGTCCTTGATAAACAAGTACAGGTGTTATGCAGAAGATAAAGAATGTTTGCTGTTGTGGCCCGTGATGTGGCAGGGGAGAGACCCTAGGTTCATGATGTGCCTTCTCCAGGTGAGAAGTCTTAAGTGGGATCTGTGGAGAAGGGAGTGATCAAAGGTGATGACCATAGGGCAGAGGTCACATAATGAGCTCAGGGAGGTAGAGGGAGGGGATGCTAGCTCTGACTGCCCAGGCGGCACTCTGTCATCTCTACAGGGCATCCAGGAGGGCCTGAATTTACCTCCCACTATGGCCTTAGAGTGTCCTTGCTGGAGGGCATAACTGCAGCCTACAGGATGCCCCCTGGGGCCACACAATAAATGTCCCCCAGGTGGGGGTGGGCACATCAGCCTGGCGTGACGGAGGCCCTGGAGAAGTGAGCTATGTCCCTTATTGGTCACAGTACATTTATTTTTCATTAGCAGTTAAATGCAGACATGAGGGATTGTGCCGGGTTCAGCGGGCGGCTGACGTGAGCAGTGCTTGGCACGGTGATCGATCGGGAGACTGGAGAATCTGGAGAATCATGCACCTCTCTCTCCCTGCCCCACATCTCCAGCCAGAGATCCCTGCCCACGAGGCAAGAGACAGGCTCAGCAGCCACTGTGGCCTCTGTCTGTTATGCAGCTTGGTGGAAGTAGGTACAGACCTGCCCCCAGGGAGCTTTCCATGGTGTTTGTCCCCTATTCCAGGACCCCCTGCTCTGCAGTCCGGCATGGTCAGTCTTCTCTGCAGCCTTGGCATCCACTGAGATGCCATGGCTTGTCCTGGCCAATGCCTACAGAGGTCACTAGGCCTGGCAGCTCCTGCTCTCCTCCCACACTCCAGAGCCATCCTCCAAAGCCTCACAAACTACTGCCCAGCCCCTGCCATTCATTCTCTAGACCTCAAGGGGCCTGATGGGCCTGGGACACAGTCCACACAGTCAAGAACCAGGCTCTCCCTGGTTCCACCGCCTGGGCCAGGGGCAGGGCAGTAGCTGCTGAGGGGCAGTGGAAGGCACACGGGGGCTGGGGGGTAGCTCAGTCATAAAGTGTGCTTAGCATGTTGGAGGTTCTGGGTTTCACCCGCAGCACCTCACAGACACATCATGAGGCAGTACCCAGTGGGCATTTTGTGAATCCAGGGTCCAAGCTGGGCTTTGAGGTAACAGACTCAGCTTTCTAGAGGGCAGCTCCCTTCTGCTGCATCCCACACTTCTAGGGCCTTAAATCTACCAAGCAAAGTGTGGCTCAGATCAGTGGGTCTGGGAGAGCGACCTTCACATTCACCAGCTGCACATGTGGCTGGTTGTTCCTTATGGAGCTGCAGGAACATGTGAGCAGATAGCTGCCAGCAGAGGTTACGGGTTGGAGAAGGGCACCCAGGGAGAGGAGAGAGTCTGGACACATTGTGGGAAACGCCAGAGGGGGATGGGAGGAAAGAAAGGGTGCTGGAGGAGGGACAGCCTCACTCTGCTGTACCCTGCCACACCCACTGTGCCTTGAACTGGCAGCAAGGGCACAGCTGGCCCTCTTCCACTTAGTAAATCACCCCCTGCCACCCTAAAACAAGGTGTCTGCAAGTTCTATGCCTCAGTTTCCTTATCAGCTCTTACTCTCTATGAGCTGGCTGTGAGCTGAGCTGAAACCCCTGGGTCTTGACATCCGCAGCACTAAGTGCCTCATTTTACCCTAAAACTCAGAACAGGGCACCTCTGTCTTCCCATTTGGCAGGCTTTGGGTGGGGCAGATTTACCCGAAGTCACCTGAGGCCCCAAGGCCTCTTGGCAGCAACCCCAATTTGCCACCTGTGCATACTCTGGTTGGCCACAGGACACACGCGCACGCCATCACTGCCAGAGTCTGGAGATGGAGGGGCAGACTCCTGCCCTGGAGAGACAGGAGCCCTGGTGTGGGTGGGTACTTGCTGGGGGCAGTTGTGGGGACAAAGAGTTAGTCTTCCCCATTTAAAGCCACTGTGAATTTTAGACTGGGGGGCTGGAGTAGCCAACAGGCCAACTGTGTGAGGAGCCTCAGACTCCCCACAGGTCCAGGGTGATCTCCACATCACAGATTTTGAAGCCAGTGATTTCCCAAGGTCACCACCCAACTCCCAATATCAAGGAACAGAATAGGTTTTGTTTTCCTCTCTTTATGCCCAGAGGCCCCCATTAATTGTGGATGTCCTTTGGTGGGAGACCACTACAGCCCTAGGAGGGAGGCAGATCGCTGGGGCGCCTGCCTGAGGAGACAGAGCTGAGGGTGCCCCCACTCTCTCCCTGCCCCTCTCAGGGGTCCTGCTGCTCACTGTCCAGCCAGACTGCTCTAGGGGCTTTACCTTCACCAGTGCCTCAGAGCCAATTACCTGTGTAATTAGAAACAAATGACTTGTGGGATGGTTGTGGGTTTTGGTTAAAATTAGAAGGAAACCCATATTCAGATCTCCTTGAAGAGGTGGGAAGTGGCCCAGGTCCCCAGGACTCCCAGGCACACAGTGGCTCCCTCCCTGCTATCTACCCTCCTTCCCCCAGCAACCCCACCTTGCCAGCCCCTTCCCTACACTCAGCTCCCCTGGGCCCTCAGTATCACTACCCAGCACCCCTTCCATACTGCTCCCTTCAATCACTTTGCATTTTCTAAGTATTTGCTATATGCAAAGACCAACCAGAAGTAGGTGCCTGGAAGCAGCCACAGGCCAGGAAGCCAGATAAAGTGACTCCATCCTAAGTTGCTCTCTGTCCTGCAAAGATCCCCTCCACCGACTTCTAGTTTTCCCCTCAACCTCCCAGGCCTGTGGCTTGCTTTGCCAGATCCCTGAGCTTCTACTTGGGAAAGAATGAACCTTTACTTCTGTCATGTCTAGGACATCCTAAGCTCTGAAACTCCTGTTGTAGTATCACCAGTTCTCACCAGTTTGCAGAAGTGTGTGGACTGCTGCTTCCCTTGGTGTGCAGAGGAGGATACTGAGGCTCAAAGAGGGTGTCCAGTGGCCTGAGTTTGTCCAGTTGGAAGTGGCTGAGCCTGCACCCACTGTCCTCTAGCCCCGTTCCAAACTGGGGCCTTTGCTGCCTCAGGAAGCCCCAAGGAGGCCTCAGTTTACTTTCCCCTTTGTTCCTGCTATAGATGCCCAGCAGAGTGCCACAGTGCCCAACCCAGTGCCGGGCGCCAACCCAGACCTGCTTCCCCACTTCCTGGTGGAACCTGAGGATGTGTACATCGTCAAGAACAAGCCAGTGCTGCTAGTGTGCAAGGCCATGCCTGCCACACAGATATTCTTCAAGTGCAATGGCGAGTGGGTGCGCCAGGTGGACCACGTGATCGAGCGCAGCACAGACGGGAGCAGTGGTAAGGCCGGCTCGGGTGGCTGGTAAGGCAGCAGAGGGCAAGTGAGGCTCAGCCAGCCCCAAGCGGCCTGCCAGGACCTCCTGCTGCACACCTGTGAGCAGCAAGGCCCTGATGGAACTGGCTGTGTGCCCACCCTGTCTCATGTCACCAGGCAGGGTTCCCAGGCCTAGGATTCAATGTGTACACATAGAGACCTTCCCAGGGAGACCCCACCTCAGCAGCTTGGTGGGGGACTAAGAGGGAGGTCCCCCTCAAAATGCCCTACTGTTTCACAGCAAGAGGTGGCAGAGGGCAGCTCTCTGAGCCCAGGCTAGACTGGGCAGGGCCAGGGACAACCTGGTGAGAGGTGCCAGTAAAGAAAGGGGAGCTGGAGGGAGCGGGTCCCAGATGATCAAAGAACTCACAGACTTCACATTCTGTGATTGATTTCTGAAGTGTTTGTTCATTCATTCATTCATGCATACATTCACACGTTCCCTGAGTGGCTACCCCTGACAGGGGCACAGCCCCAGAGAGGCAGATAAGGGGGTGACTTCTCAGGAAAAAGAGAGCAGGACTGAGACTGCCCAAGGGACCCAGGGAAGGTCCTCAGGGGAGGTAAACGGAGGGAGGAATGAGGATGGGCCAGGGAGGGAAGAGAGGAGAAGCACTCTTGGCAAGGGACACAGCATAAACAAAGCAAAGGCAGGTGACGAGCATACTGGTCAGGGCTCAGCAGGGAGGGTTCAGGTGTGCAAGAGGACTGGAAAGATGTCACTGTCCTTGGGGCTCCAGACTATAGAGTTCTGTGGCCAGATCTGTGAGTGACACTCGGGGGTTGCTGACCAGAGGAACAGAACCAGAGACACAAGGAGACAGAACCAGCAGCACTCAACTGAGAGGCACAAGGGTGTTTGGGCCAGCAGACAGAGCCAGGTGCCCTATCCACAGGACACTGCACACCTGTACTCCTTGCACTGGCCTAGGTGGGCCATAAGGATTGGACAGAGAGCCCATGTTTGGTTTCCACTGCTGTCCAAGAACAGGACCACCAGACAGGCCGAAGCTGACAAAGACGTCTGTCTTTTCCTTGCCACCTTGCAAAAACACTCCACACAAAAAGAGCCCTGGGGTTGAGTCCTAAGCCCGTTCCCAGCAAGGCCTCGGCCAGCCTAAGATACCCCGTGTACATCCCCACGCAGGACACGCAGGCTAATGTGAGGCCTGAGCCATCAGGCGGCACCTAGGACTCAAACTAATACCAAGCTCAGGCACGGACACCAGGCCCTTCAGGTGGCTCAGATTCGGGGCAGGAAAGTGACCCTGGGAGATAGCAGATGCCCAAAGTGGGCTGTGTCACAGGAGCTCGATGGGAAGATCATGCAGGACAGATGAGACTGCAGTGCAGTGAGACTGTGACTGGGGAGAATTGTTTGGAAACTCTGGCAGTAATCTGAGTGTCAGCTGAAGAGCCCTGAGCTTAGATAGTTGTCATTTAGTGCTCAGAACTAGCCTGGTTTTTATAGATTGGATGAGGCCTTGGTTATGACCTGTCCAGGAACCCAAAAGGGTTCTAACCAGGTCTCAGTGTGCTGAAGTCACCCCCACCCTTCTCCACAAGGGTTTGAGGAAGGTGATGTCCTATCTCCAAGTGTCAGCTCAGCCCACCAACAGGACTCCCAAATGACCAGAAGACTTGGCTTTTCCTGCCACCTTTCTGGGGTAGTGGTTCCTGGCAGGCCTCTGTGCCCTCCACTGTCCTGGTCTCATGCATGCCTGCTGGTTGCTACCTCTTGCCTGCAGACCTCAGGTGTTCATTGCACACCTGCTCTGTGGTACCAGGTTAGGTACTAGGAATCCAAGCTGTGTGGCTCTCAGAAAAGGTGATCCAGCAGTGCCTTCCACCCTGAGGAGGGAGCTAGAGCATTAGTGACCAATGTAGTCCAGGAAAGTTCCAGGCACCTGCAGTGCCTCCCAGGACCCATGAGAACAGCTTAAGGGCCCAGTTGCCCCAGTGGGAGGATCCACTGGGAACCTCAGGTAAGCCCCCCCCACCGGACTCAGTTTCTTCATCCTTAAAATGGAGATGAGAACCCTCACAGGTCAGTGAAGGGAACCCAGAGGACTCATAGGCCAATTGGAGCTCTCCATGAGCCCTTTTCTTTCTTCCCGAACTATGCCTGGGGCCCAACACCACTTTGCAGCGTGATGAGTCCTCCCACTGCTGGGGCAGATCCACCAGGGGAAAGACAGGTACGGAGGAAGCTTCAGCCAGAGACCTGCTTTGCTGCACTTTTGAAGACCTGTCCTGAACCTCGTGGAAAGCTCCTGTGCATCTCTTCTTGTCTGACCAGCACACACAGCTCACTGCCATCATGAGGTCTCAGGAGTGTGATTTGTCTGAGAGCCAAGTACTTGCTGAAATGAGCAGTCACTGACCTGGTCCAGCATACAAATTGATAGTTCCCAGCCCATACTCCCAGCAGCCCCTCTAAACTTGCTCCATTCAAGCCAAGCAGTGAAGCCGAGCTCGTGGAAACATGCCCCACTCATAACTAAGACCCCCTCCTGGCCTGAACTCCCAACCTCAGGCCTCCTGTGACCAGTGCATCTGAATGTTCATTGATCCCATTGATTTCTCAACTCAAAGCCACTGAGTGCCTGGAGTCAAGGAGAAAGGTTTTCCTTACTTACCCACAAACAGACGCCATGGCAGTGGCACCTGGCAAGTGCACAGACCAAAGCCTTGAACAGGTAACTTTCTGTGGTCAGATGGCTGTGGCAGGGATCAGAGATTCACCCAGCACTGCAGCCCTGCCTCTTCACATGTGGGACTGGGTGGTGGGCAGGATGGACACCCCCAGGAGGCAAGGGCCCATCATCTGCATTCATCCACCAAAGGAAGGGACCAAAGCCTGAGAACGCTAGAACCGAAGACTGCTATCACTATAAAGGCCTGATATTTGCAAAACTAAGCATTGGGAGAATAATTTGTTGCCTGTTAAAATGAACTAATTGCTTACTAGAAGCAGATTGAGACGGTGAATGTCTAAGCTCCGCCTCAGAGCCTCTAGGCCAACTCTTTATCTCTCAATGTATTCCCTCTCAGGCCCCCACTTGTGCCCTCATGGTTCACACATGGACACACATCCCAGGTCAGCCAGCCTGGGATTCTTCCTCCTTTCTTTCCATCCCTCCCCAAGGCTAGCACTTCATGTTTACCAGATAGGGGCACATAGAGCTGAACCCAGAAACTGCTCCCAGAGACGAGGCTGCTCAGTTACCTGCAGGGAAGAAGAGCATAACCCTTGCCATAAGGGCGAGGTAGGGTCCCCAGCTCAGGCCTCAACCCTTTCAGAGCTTGTGGGGCTCAAGGGAGAAGAGATGACAGGATAGGAGAGGGGGAGTGCTGTTGTCCTCAAGCTGAGCTGCCTGGGGTATGTGAAGTCACCAACCCCCCCTCCCTGCTCCACCGGCACCACAGGGATGGCGGGGCCATGGATAGACCTCTCCACACAGGGACAGAAAGTACCTGGTTCAGGATGTTCTGGAGGTCTCCCTCCTCTAACTCCCAAGATAAAGAAGAGGACAAGGAGGAGAGCTGTCTCTACTCTCAGTCCCTTCTCAGGCACCTCAAGTCTGCACGTGCTTGACAGGTGGCTGGTACCCAGGACACTGTACTCTTCATGGACTTTGGTTCTCAGCCCTACCCCACACCCACAGACGTGCATGCCAGGTGCCGTAGAGAGCAGGACCAGGCAGAGCAGGAGATGCTGCTCAGGAGAGAGGAAGTAGCTTAGCAATAGCAATCTCAGCCACCGGCAGCAACCCCTACTACTGGCCAAGAGGACAAGGGCAAGTGGGCCCAGTGCACAAGCTGGACAGACTTCACGAGAAAAGAGCTGGGAAGGGGTCAGGGACAGATATGTTAGAGAAATTAAGAGGGAAAACAGTCTCACGGCCTGCCCAGCTCGGCTGGGCTGTGCTCCTCCCGCAATGCAGGCCTAATTGAATTTCTCTGTTAACAATGGAAACACATTGGCTGCCCGGCCTCTCTCCCTCTTTCTGATAAGCCAATGACCCGAGGGAAATTGGGGTCAGGAGGAGGAGAAATTGGAAACAAACAGTCTTTTCTCACTCCTGGGGACACTGGTTTTGGCTGCAGCCCAGAGGAGGGAAGGAGGGCTGTCATCTGTCTTCAGGCTCAGCAGAGGGACCCAGCCCTCTTAGCATACCCCGCTACCCGAGGCTGGGTGTAGCAGATGGTGGGGAGCCAAGGACTAGCTGGAAGGGGGTCCCCCGGCCCACCCTCATTGGGCAGAGAAGACCCTGGCTCCCTAATCACTGCCCAGCTTCCCCTCTGCTGGCTGCCCACTACCGTTGCTCTCTATGGAATAGGCGCCCCCAGCCCATCCTGGGGTGATCACAGAACCCTGAGCACACTTTAGACACAGGTGGCTCTGTGTGCTAGGCAAGTTTTGTGCCCTTCTGTGGCTTTTTGTCCAGGTGGGAACAATACCACAAGAGCAGATTGAGTGAGACAGTATCCCCCCAGGGACACAGGAAACCCTCACTAAATCCCAGAGGTCTATTATCAGACTACACAAGGAGGGGCAGCAATTATGTTGTTCAGTCTTCTGCTGTTATCTTATTACCTGCCAGGATCTACCCACACTGGCCCTCCTGAGAGACAGACAGACCCTTCCTCACCCTCTTGTGCCCACAAAGGCCCCAGAGCTCAGCAAGTCTGCCCGACTCTTTCTGTCTGGGGTCCTTAGAGGTGAGAACCTGCTGCCTGCAGCTCCACCAGAAGCCCCCTTAAGAATAGTTCTTTTTTGTTCTTTTCTTTCTTTTTTTTTTTTTTTTTTCTTGTTCCAGTAATCAAACTCAGAACCTTGCGCTTGCCGAGCAGGTGCTTATGCCACTGAGCTTTATCCCCAGCCAGGAGTAATTCTGTCAGTGACTCTAGGGCAATAGGCCTTGGGTAACAGTAGAATGAATGAAAGTTAAACTCTACTCACGGCCTGCAGGGGCTATAAATCAGCACCACCGTGGGATAACTGGAGCACCCTCCAAGTGGAGGTTTTTCCTTGTTTATTCTGCTGCTGTGGGTGCACAGGGTGTCATCCATTTGGGTGGGGAGGCTCAGCAGTGGTCCCTGTTCCCCCAGGGCTGCCAGCCATGGAGGTCCGCATCAACGTCTCGAGGCAGCAGGTTGAGAAGGTGTTCGGGCTGGAGGAATACTGGTGCCAGTGCGTGGCATGGAGCTCCTCAGGCACCACCAAGAGTCAAAAGGCCTACATCCGCATTGCCTGTGAGTCCTAGCCCACTCTCCCAGGGTGTCACCAGGAGAGGACGAGGCAGGCTTTCCAGAAGACGGGGTCTGGTCAGAAAACTCCATTGCCCTGCCTGTACTGGGAGGAGGGAATCTGTAGGGATGTTACTGAACCTCTCCTGAAACCCCTGGGCACTTGACACTACCTCCTGCCATGTAATATGGCCTTGTAGGACCAGGAAATAGAGCTGACCAGGCTGAGCAAGCAGTCAGGTGCAAAGAAAGACACTATTGTTCTTCCAGATTTGCGCAAGAACTTTGAGCAGGAACCACTGGCCAAGGAGGTATCCCTGGAGCAGGGCATTGTACTGCCTTGCCGCCCCCCAGAAGGCATCCCCCCAGCTGAGGTGAGAGGGGCTCCCATGCCCACTCCAGGTGGGCAGAGCTCCCAGTTCTCTGGTCTACCTGCCTGGACTCCACCCTGCCACCTGCCCCTCTCCCCAGGGGGGCCACTCTGGCTCTGGGCAGGGCCAGCATGGGCTGGCCATGCAGTCTTGTGGATCCTCCCCCAGGTGGAATGGCTCCGGAACGAGGATCTGGTAGATCCATCCCTGGACCCCAATGTGTACATTACGCGAGAACACAGCCTGGTTGTGCGGCAGGCTCGGCTGGCTGACACAGCCAACTACACCTGTGTGGCCAAGAACATCGTGGCTCGTCGCCGTAGTGCCTCTGCTGCTGTCATCGTTTACGGTGGGTCCCAAGGCTCCCCAGCGGTGCAGAGAGGTACTACAGTGCCACTGTGGGAGTGATGTGTGACTGGCAGAGTAGAGAAAGTCGTGGAGCTAAGACCGGGCAGACCTAACAATGGCCTGGCCAGGGTTCATACAGTGCTTGGTGATGCCAGGGATATGACTGGGTAAGAGGGGTAGGACAGGTTGGCAGTCATCTGTGGGAAAGAAGCATTGTGCAGGAGATAGAAGGATAGGATGGGCATCTAGGGAAGGCATCAAATCATCCCCTGTGCTCTGAGTCCCCAGAGTGGGAAGGAGAGCCAAGTGGTCCTGGGCACACCAGCAGGCAGAGTAGGATGTGGGAGCTGCTCTGTCGGAGCAGGTGAGCTCAGTTCTGTTGGCTGCCCCAGCACCTGCCAGGAAAAGGGTAGGTCCTGCAGGGGACCCTGTCAGCCCCTGGGACAGGAGGCACAGGCTTGGCCCTCCCTTTAGGGCTTCTCTCCCAGTACAGTCACAGCCCACCATTTCCAGCTCACAGCCCCTGTGCTCACTCCCGTGCCCTGGGCCAGCGTGTCTGAGGAAGCCCCCGCTCCCTGACCCCAGTCCTTCTCTGTCCGGCCAGTGAACGGTGGGTGGTCGACGTGGACCGAGTGGTCCGTCTGCAGTGCCAGCTGTGGGCGCGGCTGGCAGAAACGGAGCCGGAGCTGCACCAACCCGGCGCCTCTCAACGGGGGCGCCTTCTGTGAGGGGCAGAATGTCCAGAAAACAGCCTGCGCCACCCTGTGCCCAGGTACCAGCGCCCACAGCCTCCCACATCGTTCTCACCACGTCATCTCCGTGCCCTGGCTCCATCGCGCCCACCAGCCTGCTCCCCCATGGCTCCATCCCACCCGCCCACCATGCAGGGCCAGGCTAAGTCTGAGGCAGGGATATTGATGCAGTATGTCTTCAGAGTCAGAGCTCAGTCACTGTCCAGACTTGGGGCTCAACACAGAGTCTAAGTCACAGAGTATAAGGTATAATCTAGGATGGGGTCTGGAGCTCAGCCTGGGGCTACAGAATCTACCTGTGCCTGGGACCAGAAGGGTCATCATTTGACTGAAAGCCCTTTACTAGACCAGAGCTAGGATGGCCTACCTGGGGTGGGGAGAGCCGAGCAGCCCCTGGCGTCATCCACGCCTCCACGTCATTAGCATGTGTCATCAAAGCCAGCTGGACACTGGAAGGCGTCAGATTGGTGGACCTGGCCCTGGAAGTGTGGCCAGGTCCTGGGCAGCTCATCCTGCCTGATCCAGACACCTAGTGGGGCTACACTGGACTGGCTTCCCAGGCTGACTGCCCTGTCCCCTCTCTGCCTGTCTGTCTCTTATCTAGTGGATGGCAGCTGGAGCCCATGGAGCAAGTGGTCTGCCTGTGGGCTTGACTGCACACACTGGCGGAGCCGTGAGTGCTCGGACCCAGCGCCCCGAAATGGGGGCGAGGAGTGCCGGGGCACTGACCTGGACACCCGCAACTGTACCAGCGACCTCTGCGTGCACAGTGAGTGTTCCCTGGGGAAGTGCTGGCTAAGGCAGTCGTTCCCCTGCCACAGTTTGCATCCTTCTCCAAAGCTCAGGACTCTCGGGGAGCCGCCCTCAGCCCTAACTCGTCCACACGTGCCCATGCATGTGCACCACCTCCCATGCTTCCTGAAGCAGGCATGAATTTCAACCTTGACTTGTGTGCACCCATCTGTTCACCCAAACACCCCCCCTACAGCCTCACATCCACCCCAACCCCCAGGTGCACACACAAATCCCGTGGGGATGCCAGACTTGTGAGGCCTGTTAATTACAAGGCCATAACTAACAATTAAAGATCTCTGTTGGATTTTTTTCTCTAGAACACACCCTCCCCCGTTCTTTCAATTAAAAACCTAATTATCTGTGTCAATTCCTTTCTGATGGACATTTCTTCCATTATGCAAAACTCTTCTAAAATCAATATAGCTTCCTGCAAGTAGTCAATTCCCTGTCCCTAGCCCTGCTCCAGGCCTGGGAGAGACAGACAAGGAGAAAGGCCTAGGGACTGACCAGAAACCACACAGGAAGCAGATCCCGTGCATATTTGTTTTCCGTTGCTATGCTGAAATACTTGAAGCTTGTAAACAAAAGAGTTTATTTGGCACATAGTTTTGGAAGTAAAACCTCTAAATAACGTGGCAGTGGTTTGGCAAAGGCACCCTTAGCTGCATGAATTAATGGTGAATAGCATGCAAGAGGGAGAGATCACATAGTGTGACAAGAACCCAGAGAGAGATCAGGGAGGACCTAGTCTTGCTCTTTCACAACCCTCTCACAAGAACCTACAAGGGTGGCACAAAAAATACCTTAATCCCTTCTAAGGACAGCATGCCATAACCTAAAGACCTCCAACTGAGCTTATTGCTTAAAAGTCACACCACCTCTCATATCATGACACTGAGAACCAAATTTCCAGTATAAGAACGTTAGGAATAGTACCCTGCCTTGGCAATCCCAGAGGCTTACTCTAGCCCCAGCTACCTGGGGCAGTGATCAGGCAGTAGGTTTAGGAGGGAGCAGGTTTAGCCTAGTATACAGGCACCAGGCTGCCCACTTTGGGGACATAGCTCCTCCCCACCTTTATTCTTCTGGCAGCCACCTCAGCCTGAATCTCATACCTAAGAGAAATGTGAGTTGCTCAGAATCACAAGCAAGGTAGTGGCAGGTACAGAGCTAGAGAGTACACAGGCCAGCTTCATGCTGCTTACCCCAAATGTCCACTGCCCAGCCAGTGCTGATGCTCCTTCGGAGACCTCAGTCTCCTGGCTGTTGCCCACTGACCTCTCCTTCGGAGCTCCACACCCCTGCCTCTCCCAAGGCCATGCTCTCTTCTGCAGCTGCTTCCGGCCCTGAGGATGTGGCCCTCTACGTGGGCCTCATTGCTGTGGCTGTATGCCTCGTTTTGCTGCTGCTCGTCCTCATCCTTGTTTATTGCCGTAAGAAGGAGGGGCTGGACTCAGATGTGGCCGACTCATCTATCCTCACCTCAGGTTTCCAGCCTGTCAGTATCAAGCCCAGCAAAGCAGGTGAGATGGCCCCTGCCCACAGCACTCTTGCCCAGGCCTCCATACCAATTACCCCTGAGGCGGGGCAGCCCTTGGTGCCATTCCCCCACTCAGTGCCATTCCCTGAGCTTGTCTTTATCCCTGCAGACAATCCCCACCTGCTTACCATCCAGCCAGACCTCAGCACCACCACTACCACCTACCAGGGCAGTCTGTGTCCCCGGCAAGATGGGCCCAGCCCCAAGTTCCAGCTCACCAACGGGCACCTGCTTAGCCCTCTGGGCAGTGGTCGCCACACGCTGCACCACAGCTCGCCCACCTCGGAGGCTGAGGACTTCGTTTCCCGCCTCTCCACCCAGAACTACTTCCGCTCCCTACCCCGTGGCACCAGCAACATGGCCTATGGGACTTTCAACTTCCTCGGGGGCCGGCTGATGATCCCTAATACAGGTAGGAAGGACCTGACTGCCCCAGGCAGCCTAAGAGGCAAGACTAGCCTCTGCTTCCCACCTGGAGCACAAGGGCAGCCCAGATGTTCCTCCTGGGCAGCTCATTCTTACCCTGGAGTGACAGAGCTGAGCTACCAATTGAGGATTAGAGTTGTGGAGAGAGCTCAGTGGGGGCTAGCAGAGGGGACTGTGGCCACAGCTGTCTCCTTTCTGTTGCCTGTGGACTTGAGACTATTGTCCATTCATTTACACAGACTGCCTGTGTGTGCTGGACTTTATGCTGGGCCCTGGGCTCAGAGGTGGGACATGTACCAGCCCCAAGGGACTTACAAATAGTCAGAGAGATGGCAGAAACAAATGCAGACCAGCCCCCACTGCATCTCAGCTTCCATCCTGCACTTCACAGTAATCTCTCTGACAGGGTCCCTGAAACACCCTACTAGGAAATCCAGGGACACTCTTGTGGCTGTCTCGGGAGAATCACGGTAGCCTTTGGTGAGGCTAAATTCTGTATTCCCTCAGTTTAAGTGATCCAGTGCGCCCCTGGCTTCCTTGCCCTCCCACCCCCGGCTGCTCCTGGTAGCTGAACTTAGGTGTTCCTCGGAGCTCACTTCCAGTGCCCTTCTCTTCCCATGACCTCCCCCACTCTATAGCTTCAGTCACCGTGTTTGTGCCCATCACTCCCCCTCCTCCAGCCCCAGCCTCCTGGGTGCCAGAACTGCACACCCAGCTGTCTCCTGGGCAGCTCCATCTGGATGTCTCACAGCACCTCAGGTTCCTTGTGCCTAAACCAAAACTGTCTCCCACCTTGCCTCAGTGCCTCCTCCTTTGCAGCTTTCCCCAGATCACAGCAGAGTCCAGTTGCTCAAGCCAGAAACCAGCTGGGGGTCACCTTGACCTTTTGGTCTTCCTCACTTGCCCCCTAAACTCCATGCCTGCTTCAGTTACACAGCAGCTCCGTTGTGTTCCCCCACCTCCATAGCTCTTACCCCCTGGCCTCTTATCTTACCCTGATGCTTCTCCCCACTCAGGCCGCCACACCTTTATCTCATTTCCAGCCCCCAAACATTTATCCAGTGAATCCAGAGTTAATTACATCCCTACCTTACTCAAACCCCTCCTGGAGCTCCCTGCTGCTCTCTGCAGAGCCCTGTGACAAGGCAGAGGTGACAAGGCTGCTGGGCCTCTTCCCTCCCACATGTTCTCCTCCTGTATACGGCAGCCACATAAAACTCTCCGCACCCCTAACACACCGTGCTTCCATTTGTATACAAGAGCCCCTCTGCCCCGTCCACTGGCTCCTCTGCCATTGTCCTGAGTCCTAGCCTGGCAGCTCTAGTGCTGTGTGCCTCATGTCCCCTCCGGGCAGAGAATGATCATAAGCCCCTTCTAGGACCATTAGAGGTGTCGAGGTAGTTCCTGTCAGCTCTAACAAACAGGCAGGCAAACAGGAGGTGCTCAGTGGCCACCAGCCCCCATTTCCCTGGTAGAGTGGGGATGCCACCTTTCTGCAGTGTACTTTTCTTTCTTCCTAATGGGTTGAGCTTCATGAAAGCAGGTCTATTGTTTCCCTAGCTTTCTTGAATGTCCTGTGTTAGTATTCTCGGAATGTACACATAAGGGTGTATACCTCCCCATCAAGAAGATTCACACCAGGATGTCTGGGCTTGGCACCAACACCAGCCATACTAGGTACTAGAGGGCAGCATGGGTTAGTGAAGGGAGTAATCACTGTAAATATGCCCTCAATGTCTCTATCTGCTGGGCCCCAGTTTTCTGTAAGATACAGTCATGCGTCTCGTAATGACGGGAACGTGTTCTGAGAAATGCACCCGTAGGCAAGTTCATCATGGTGTAGACATCACGGAGTGGGATTGTGAAAACCTGGTTGGTAAGTTGGTAGCCAGGCATGGTGGTGCACTCCTGTAATCCCAGCACTCGGGAGGCTGAGGCAGGTGGATCATTGCGAGTTCGAGATCAGCCAGGGCTACAAAGTGAACCCAAGGCCAGCCTGAACCTCATAATGAGACCCTGACTCAAAAAGACAAAAAAAGGAGAGAAAAAGAAAGCCTAGTCAGCTCTGCTGTCATTTGGCAATATAATCTCATGCAACCATCATCACATATGCAGTTTGTCATTAATGGAAATATGTGGAGCACGACTGTTGTACCATTGCAGCTCGGCCCACCTCAGAGCTACCCACTCCAGAAAGTATGTTTGCTTTTAGGAGTAAAGTCACAGATTATCTGCCTCGATTTTCCCCTGTGCAGAGTTAGGGGCTCCTTTTTGTTGTTGTTGTTGTTGTCTTTTTTTTTTTTTGGTACCGGGGATCGAACTCATGACCTCACGCTTGCCAGGCAGGCGCTTAAGCCACTGAGCTAAATCCCCGGCCCTGGGGCTCCTTTTTGATACAGGGGCTCTCTGTTCTAGGTAGAGAAGAGCCACTCCTCGCATCTTGAAGTGAATTCCAGGACCGTGTCCTTGACATACCCTGTCCTATTCCCTCCCTCAAGCCTCTTCTCTTCACAGATGGCTCTGATCCTTCTCCTACAAGACACTGGGGCAGAGGCACACACAGCATCCAGACCTAGGAGAGTCCTTCTGTGCCAGCACCCAAATCTAGGAGGGCTAACAGAGCCCATAGAGTTGTTTAACCTGCCACCACCTGCAAGGAAAGAGACAGTGGCAGGGAGTGGCCAGGCCCCAGGGGGCCCAGGCCAATGAAGAGAGAAGCTGGAGCAGGGCAGTGATTCCAGAACCTCTAAGTATGCAGCACAGGTGGGCTGGAGACGCTACTGGAAAGACAATGGGACCGTGAAGCTGGACCATAAGTGAGGGAAAGTTTTAAGCAGGAAATGTCCCAGTTCCAGCCAATGACTTTTGGGTGATACAGAAGGAAGGGACAGCAGACCTGGTCCCAGAGTTTTATGCCCAAGCTAACTATGCATGCTTTTCCTTTAGCTGTCCCTGGACTGACTCAGCTTCATACCTGTGTGAGGGGTTGGACAGCATGGCAGTCCTTGCAGCCCCTGTGACCTCAAGCCAAGCTGGGACTGGCCAGTCTCCAGCACAAGACTTACAGAAGGGCTGGCTGGCGTGCTGTTGGGTATCTGCACCAAGTAAGCCTGGGCTTTCTCCTGCTCCATTACAGGAATCAGCCTCCTCATCCCCCCAGATGCCATCCCCCGAGGAAAGATCTACGAGATCTACCTCACACTGCACAAGCCAGAGGACGTGAGGTGTGGGCTTGGGCCCTGCTTCGGGGGTGGTAGGATCCCACCTGCAGCGTGTCCCTGGGATATCACCTACCTACTCCCTGTTGGGTCTGGCTGGCTTGAGGGAGGGCAGGGGAAGAGCCCACCAGCTCTTTAGCCTCTCAACCTACTGACACCTTTCTCCTTCCACCCATGTTTCCCCACTTGAGGTTGCCCCTAGCTGGCTGTCAGACCCTGCTGAGTCCCATCGTTAGCTGTGGTCCCCCTGGAGTCCTGCTTACCCGGCCAGTCATCCTTGCTATGGACCACTGCGGGGAGCCCAGCCCCGAAAGCTGGAGCCTGCGCCTCAAAAAACAATCATGCGAGGGCAGCTGGGAGGTAAGTAGGGGATAGCCCTGAGCTTGCCCACCTAAGCACTGGCCTCAGCATGGAATGTGGCTTTCACACTCACCCTGGGCTCTCAGCAGCTACGTGGCTCTGCACCATGTCCCGACCCCTCCTGGATCTCTGGTTGCTTTCGGAGCAGAGGGTGGCTGGAGGGCTCCGAGGCTGGTGGAACTCACCCGCTGCACTCGCCTGCAGGACGTTTTGCACCTGGGTGAGGAGGCGCCCTCCCACCTCTACTACTGCCAGCTGGAGGCCAGTGCCTGCTACATCTTCACTGAGCAGCTGGGACGCTTCGCCCTTGTAGGAGAGGCTCTCAGCATGGCTGCCACCAAGCGCCTCAAGCTGCTTCTATTCGCCCCTGTGGCCTGTACCTCCCTTGAGTACAACATCCGTGTCTACTGCTTGCATGACACCCATGACGCACTGAAGGTACCAATGACCCCTTCTCTGCCCCCAAGCCCTAGGCATGGAGGCCTCTTGCCCCAGGGGCAATAAGGAGGGGCCTGACAGGCCCCAGGCTCTGCTGATCACCTGGGCCCTGCAGGAGGTGGTGCAGCTGGAGAAGCAGCTGGGTGGACAGCTGATCCAGGAGCCTCGAGTTCTGCACTTCAAGGACAGTTACCACAACCTGCGCCTATCCATCCATGACGTGCCCAGCTCCCTGTGGAAGAGCAAGCTGCTTGTCAGCTACCAGGTATTTGCAGAGCCTACCACCAGCACCCAAGGGGCTGGAACTGGGCACACCTGACATCTCCTTTGCCACTCCCCAGGAGATCCCCTTTTATCACATCTGGAATGGCACGCAGCAATACCTGCACTGCACCTTCACCTTGGAGCGCGTCAGCCCCAGCACCAGTGACCTGGCCTGCAAGGTGTGGGTGTGGCAGGTGGAGGGCGATGGGCAGAGCTTCAACATCAACTTCAATATCACCAAGGTGGGCAGGAGGGTTACATGATCTCACTACCAACCCCCAAGAAATGTTCTTTTCCTCAGATCAATTCTGTTCCACCCTGCCACGAGCCCCTTCTCTCTTCCCTATACCTTCTCCTTCTAGAAGCCACTTGGTACCTCCCTCCAAATGTCCTCGGATAAGAGGTGCAGATGCAAATGGAACTTGGGCCAAACAGGGTGGGGGAACAGGAAGGCTGGCAGGAGCCCTAAAGAGCTTCCCTGAGGAGGGCTTTGCACTAGTCCCACAGAGAGCAGGACTTTGACAGGCATCAGTTTGGGAAAGGGCATTTGTGGCAGCGTGAACTGAGTTGGGAGGACAAAGGCCATGAGAAGAGAGCAGTGAGTGCTAAATGGTCAGCAGAGGCTGGCGGCAGAACTAAGGTTGAGGGTGGGAATGGAGGGAAATGAGACCAGAGGGCTCTTTTGCTCACTGGCTGTGATTTTGGACAGGTCAAGCACTTCCAAGCCCTAGGCTTCAAGTAGGGCCCTGACACATGACAGAGGTATCTTGGAAGCCCCAGTGCCCTTGCTATCCCCAGCTCTGGAGTGGCCTGGGAGCTCCACCAGCAGGAGGCAGCAGTGGCCAGGTTCTCACAGGCACCTCCTCCCTATCTCTCCCCACCTAGGACACGAAGTTTGCTGAGCTGCTTGCTCTGGAGAGTGAAGGGGGGGTCCCAGCCCTGGTGGGCCCCAGTGCCTTCAAGATCCCCTTCCTCATTCGGCAGAAGATCATTACCAGCCTGGATCCGCCATGCAGCCGGGGTGCCGACTGGCGGACTCTAGCCCAGAAACTCCACCTAGACAGGTGGGTGGAGATGGGTGCGAAGGAGCTGCAAGGCCACACACAGTCCATGTGAGGCAGATGGGTTGGCTGGGGTGGATGGGAGACCCAGCAGGCCTGTTCCACATCTTCTAGTGTCTGGGCAGTCAGTGCATGTGGCTGAGGGGGAGGCCCTATCCTTAGCTGGCGGGAGAGACGAGGTGGCAGGGTGGGGTGAGGCCAGGCCGTTGATAGGTTCTCTCCTTTCCACAGCCATCTCAGCTTCTTTGCCTCCAAGCCCAGCCCCACAGCCATGATCCTCAACCTGTGGGAGGCGAGACACTTCCCCAATGGCAACCTCAGCCAGCTGGCGGCAGCAGTGGCTGGACTGGGCCAGCCAGATGCTGGCCTCTTCACAGTGTCAGAGGCCGAGTGCTGAGGCCAGCCAGGCCAAAACGCCTACACTCTCACCAGCTTTGGCACCCGCCAGGGACAGGCAGAAGCCGGACAGGGGCCCTACCCCACACTGGGGAGAGCTGCTTGGACAGGCCCCCTCCTGGCCAATGTTGTCCCTTCACGCTGGTCCTTCAGACCCTGCCTGAACTCCAGTTCCTCCATGGCCTGCCTAGAAAGGCAGGCACAGCCACCTGCTCACTCTGTCCCAGCCCTGGGTCTCTGGGAGGACAGTGCCTGGAGCCTGGGCCGGGCCCAGCCCATCTGTGTGTGTATATGTGCGTGTGATGCTACCTCTCCTTCTGCCCCTCGCCAAGGGCCCCGCATACACACGGCATGCACGCACACCCTGGGCTCGGACGTGGCCCCGGAGCTCCTGCCAGAGCTGGGCCTTATGCAAACATTTCTGTGCCTGCTGGGGAAGGGCACAGCTCCAGGCCTGCGGGACCAAGGGCCCAGCCAGAGAGGGGGCTGCCCCTGGATTCAGGCACACAACCACCAACACAGGCATGTGCCCACGCATGCCTTGTGTGTTCGTCTGACACACACCCACTCCTGGGTCATGCAGACCCCACCGCCACCACCACACACATCTCCCGCTGTCACCCAGAGGCCGCTCACGTCTCTCACGCCCGGTGTTGGTACACATCTGCCTCTCACATGCTGCCCTCTTCCACCCACCCAGGGACACCCAACGGCTCCTCCCTGATCCTACCCCCGTGTCCCCAGCCTCGAGGTGTCCTGCCTGGCGGGGCGTGTGAATATGCAATGGGAGTCCCGGGCTGTACAATGGCGAGTGTGTGTGCCATGGTGTGCCCGTTCCTGGGGCTGGCCAGTGCCCCTGTGTGGGGCCTGTCGTGTGAAGCTTGTGTCCTGACTCTGTCTTAAGTGCTTTTGTGCACTTACACTTGGCCTTATGTACACAGCCTTGCCCGGCCGCCGGGGCACGTAGGGATTTTAGCGGACGTGAATGTAAATAAATTATATATATATTGCTAACCCGTGTGTTACTTCTCTTGGTGAAAGCCAACGGGATGGGGGCAGATAGCCACAGAGGGGTCACATAGACGTTGTTTCGGGAGTCCTGGGTGCCTGGGCCCAGCCCTGGTCCAACAAGGCGGGGGCTGAGTTACTGTGATTCCTGGAGATTTCTTCAGACACGGGCCATCTGAGCAAGGCGACAGGCAACAGCAGTGACCAAAGCCGCACCTTTCCCGGACCCATCTTCTGACTGCAAGAAGGTGACCACACAGCGAGGGGCCAGCTCCCATACTGTGGCAGCCACGAGACTGGCAAAGCTGTGAAGGAGAGGGACTCAGGTTAGCTCAGGCCAAGACACTTCCTGGCCCCACCTGCCCATGCTGCCCTGCCTGGCCCCTTCATCCAGACTCACTGAGGATGCACCTTGTAGAGGGTCCCATCCACTCCCACAGACACTGTCAGCTCTTCCAGGCCCCGGTTCTCCCGGATCTTCTCTACAACAGCAGCAACACCTGCCCCACAGAGTTGGGCAGCCCGCCGGGACACAGCCTGGCATACCTCCAGGACTATCAGGGCATCATCTGAGGTCAGGGGCAACCCCAGATCCTCCAGGATGGCTCGGACCTGCCGCAGGGCCAGGCTGTCACTGGAGGCCAGGAAGGAACAAAACAGAAAGACACAGTGCTGTGATAGTTCCCCTGAATCCCCTCTTCAAAACTCCTTCCACTTCATCCTCCGGGTTGAACCCCACACACCAGCAGCCAGCATTCTCCTAGTGGGAAGACAGACTCCTTTGGAAGGTGGGGTGGCAATGCAGGCCTTAGGTACCTTTCAATCTCAGAAAGAAACTTGGTCTTGAATATGTCCCTGGTCTGAAGGCGCTGGGTCTGCTGGCCTCGAAAGAGAACCCCAAGGCTGGTCAAATGTAAGAGAATGTGGCGGACAATCTCTCCCAGGTACATGCCACTGATCATCTTCTCAAACCTACAAGAATGTGTGTGTATGTGTTTGCCTAGGACAGAAGACCCCACCAGCTACATCACTAGTGCCAGCCACTGGCAGCCAGCCCTGCCCCGGCCATACCTCTGCTTGCCTGGATTGATGGATGCCTGGTCCACCCTCTCATCAAAACAGGTGCTGAGCATGCCTAAAGAGCCATCATCCCCAAAGGCACCCCACTCCATGTTGATGCACATGTGACCTGAGTCCCCGGCCACACCTGCCACATTCCGGAGCTCCTCCATGTAGCAGGCATTGGTGCCAGTTCCTGCAGAAGCCAGACAAGGCGTATTTATTTACTGATACAGACAAGGCACCTCTGAGCACGTACCACACCAAAATGATAAAATTTAGGGTCCTTACTTCATCTTCCTGCATTCAAAACTTGTCCCTGGTCCTGTTCTTCCCTCCTTCCTGAAGTCACTAGTGAGACTCTGCTAGCACCAAAGCCTTGAAGCTACTGTGGCTGCCAGCACCACCACCAGTGTATCTACCTTGTGACCCTAAAGTGCTCCCACAACACCCACCAGATATGTCACTGCTCTGGGAGGTGTATGACAGCCCCTCTATGTATCTGTTGGTAAGAGGCCAAAGCTCTCAAGATTTGCCTTCTAAGCCTTTAGTCAAACTAATTGCTAGTGGGTCAGTTGCTGGAGACATGGAAATCCAACATAAGGAAATGCAAACTGGCCAACGTTGGTCAATGAACAGTCAACTCTATCAGTGTGTCTATGAGCCCTAATAGAAGCTAAAGGACAGCCTATGGGAGCCCTGGGATACATTGCTGCCTTGCTGCCTACAAGTCAGAAAAGCTACAGGCAAGAAGTGATGTTGAGTTGGGCTTTGAACCTAAGTGGTACAAGGAGAAGAAAAAAGCATTTCAGGCAGCAGGCACAGCCTGCATAAAGGCGTTTCCTCCCTCTGCCTATAGATTTCCAGCTTTGGGCAGGTAGACTCCTGTTGGTCCCACCTAAATTCCTCGGTTCAGTAGTAGTTCAGCAACATGGATGTGCCTTTCCCAAGCACCTACCCATGCTGGGCTCTGTATTCAAGAAGTTCCCATCCATGGGAGGCCACATGTACCTTATCCTCTTAAGAGACCAGTGCCCAAGCAGCTTGAAAGTCCTCTTCCAATACCCAGCAAATCCTCTCTTCAAAGCTTTTATTTCAAACCCTACTTTCTCAGGATCTGTTCTTTTCTGATTTTGGCCTTGTTGCCATCTGTATGTGGAGTCAGCCAGCTCTTTTCTTGGCCCAAATTCTGCTGGATGGTCCATTCTGAGAAGGCAGATTTCCCCTTCTTTCATGTTTCCTTGTCCCTTTTTCTATATAGCAGCTGGCTACAGAGTAGAGGCTTAATAGATTTAAAATCTCAGGCTGATGAAGGATTCTCTTAGTGCATCACTCCCCCACACCCAGCCAGTTTCAAACACTGAGTACGAACCATGAGCTAGGTACTGTGCCACACTGACCTCTCTCTCACTGCATCTTCATGATACCTTGAGACAGGCATTGTTATTATCTACATCTTAAGATGAGGAAACATAGGCTCTAGTGACTTGCCCAAGGTCATATAGGTAGAAATGGCAAAGCTAGTATTGCTACCCAAATCCATATGACTTCAAAGCAGAGATTCATTTGCCAGATGGGCAAACTGAGGCTCAGAAAGATTCAGTGACTGTGAATCTGTAACTGAGTTGGATTAATGAGCCCAGTCCCAGACTCCCAGCCCAATTTAGTGTTCAAGGTCCTAGTGGGTCAGATAAGTATAATCCTACATCCCCAAGGCCCAGGGAACATCCAACCTGAGAAACTGACAGGAGGCAGCAAATTATCAGGAAGTAGGTTATGAAAGGGCAGGGCCCTCCTCACCAACAATAAGGCCCATCTGGCATCGGGGATCCTCATAGCCACAGGACATCATGGTCCCTACTGTGTCGTTGACAATGGCAACCACATTCAACTCCATTGCCTGCACACAAAAGGATGCTGCTAGTTACTGGGCAACAGCAGTCGTCACGGCAACCAGCACTGGACCCAGAGGTCTCTATTGCAGAGGGCCCCCCTTTCAAGAAGCAGAAGACCCTTTCGTCTCCTCAAGACCTGCCATGGTCCCAAAGCATCCCTAGAGGCAGACTCCTACCTGTTTACGCCTGATGGCTTCCCGCAACAGATACACTACGTCTTGGCCCTCGCAGCCTGATGCATTGAAACCTTTAGTCCAGTTCAGGAGGATGCCCTAGATGGAATCAAGAGGGGACAGAAGGCTGAATGATCCCTTTAAATCTCACTCTGCCTCCTCAAAGCCTACATCTCACCAGAAGCACATGATTCCTGTCCCTGCCTCAAGCAGGATTCCTTGCCCACTTTGCCCTGCAGTCGAAGGCCTTGCCTCCTACTCCCTCCCAACTCCCCAGGAGGTTTTCAATGTGAAGTGCCCTATTAATAATGATTTGACCTACGTCTTCCATTATTAGTTCCAGGATGCTCAGACGGTCTGAGGGACTGGCCATTTTAAGACATTTGCCCAGAAGGAATGGCCCTTTTTAACTGGGTTGGGAATGAACAGACCTGGCAAAGTGAATGTTATATGTAAGAAAGAGGAGGACAGAGAAAGCACAAAGGCCCAAACACCAGCAGAACGCACACTTTCTGAGAGAAATTGCAAGAATCACTTGAAAGAAAGGAGTAAGAGATGGAGCCGTGTCCACGTGAAATTCAGTCCTTTGTTCCAGATTTGGGTGAAGGACAAATAGAAAAGCCAGACATCTGTGCAGGATGGGGGGTGGGGGGCTGGGCAGACACAATTTTATTGTGAGCAATTGGATTGAGAATAGTGACAAAGGGCTTGACTGTACCTGAAAAGGATTGTCCTTTTCTTAGCATGCTTTTCTGAAGAGGCAGAGAGAATGGCAGTGAGACTATACCTGCCAGGGGAAATGACTACTCTGTCCAAGGTCAAAGCACCAAGAGCAGGTCTAAAAACCTCTGGGGCAGGAGACTTTTTTTAAAGTACTGAGGATTACACCCAGGGTCTCTGCACGAAGCTACATTCCCAGGCCTCTTATTTTGTTTTTTTGTGTTTTGTTTTTAAATTTTGAGGCAGGTCTTGCTGAATCACTAAGTTATTCAGACTGAGCTCAAACTTCTGCTCTCTAACTGCCTCAGCCTCCCAGAGTGCTGGGATTATAGGCATAGCCCACCACCCCTGGCTGTCTTTGTTTTGTTGAGACAGGTCTCGCTGTGTTGCCCGTGTTGGCCTCAAATTCCTAGGCTCCTGCAATCCTCCTGACTCAGTCTCCAAAGGGACTACAGGTGTGTGCCACCATGACCAGCTAGGGAGGGAGATTTGAGAAATAGTAACCAACTTTTTCTCCCTAATAGATTTCCTTTGATCCCTTTTCCCACTGTATAGCTACTAGGCTGTTCTATGATGATTTCAAAAATAGAAATGAGAGGAGAGGCACAGAGAGACAAACAGAAAAAAAAGAAGAGAAGGAGGAAGACAAAGAGGAGAAAGAAGAGAAAGAGGAGGAGGAAGAGGAAAAAGCAGTTTGAGAAAGACCAGCTGATGACTAATAGCTGAATTTCCCTGCTCCCAAATGAGACAGATGCTCTGTTCTGGGGAACAGGAAGCAGAGCAGAAATCAAACCTAGACCCAGGTTTTTAATGGCTTCCTGGGAAAGGTGTCCTATACCCTCCTACCTGGGCTAAACTGCTCTGGAAATGGGTATGAAGAGCGAAACAGAAGAGATCTGAGCAATCTGCAAGCAGAAGAGACCACTACCCTTCTTCCACAGGTATCAAGGGAAGTACCAGGGAGGTATCAAGATTGGAGACACATTGACAGAAGAGGGTACCCAGAGAGCCAGGGCCTGGGCATGTCTCAGATTTGCTCCTTTGTCTGAACAAAGCTGTGGAGCTGAGGGAGTTCCTAACTAGGAAAAGGACTCCCTACACCAGTTAACATTAAACATTTACCTCTCAGAAGAATGAGGACTGTCCAAGTCCAGGGGCTCACACCTGTAATCCCAGCACTCTGGGAGGCTGAGACAAGGACTGCAAGTTTGAGCATGGCCTGGACAATTTAGCAAGAGCCTATCTCAAAAAAAAAAAAAATGGGGGCTGTGTAGCTCATTGCAAAGATCCTGGGTTCAATCCCCAGTATTGAGGAGGGTAGGGGAAGAATATGGGCTCAAAGGCTCAACACAGGAATTAAATTTAGTTACGAACAGTTAATCAGACTGGGTTTCTTGCATGCCTGGAGCTGCACACTGAGTGACACCTCTTCTCCCCCCTTGCAAGGAATAATGGAAAGAAGCAAGGATGCTTAGCTGGACAGACCAGCAGAGGGAAGGTGGCAACTGTCCCACCTTGGTGGGAAGAAAGGGAAGAGGTGGAGTGTTGAAGAGAGGTCAGAAAGGAGGAGAGGGTGAAAACTGCACACACAGGCTGATGGTAAAGGAGGTAGAGCTTCATTTCCTACAGGTGACTAAGAATGCAACAGACACCTACAAGAGCAGAGAGCTCCTTGGTGTGTGTGGCTTCTGCACAGAAGCTAGAGATGTTGATTCTGGGAGCTTGGGCCAGAGGCCTGGCAGTACTGTTTTTGTGACAGTCTTCTCAAGTGTTTGCACTGAGGAGTCTGTGATATGTGTTGAAGGATTTGCTGAGGTATGTGGGAAAGTTGTATCTAGATCTGTGCCAGTCACTCTGCCCCCCCAGTTGGGTACTCAGAACTAAGAAAGAAACAAACAAAAAACAAAACAAAACAAAACAAAACAAACAAAAAAAAAGTGCAGTCTCTTACCCCTTCCAGAAAAGGGAATCAATATAGCTTCATGCAGACCACTAGTGCCATGACTTTAATGGGCGCTCTTTCCTCTGATCAGCATTGATCTAGGCATGTGCTACTCCCCAGTGTCCTGACCCTAACCATGGGCACGTGATAGCTGGGGAATCTGACAGGCCCAGCCCAGCAATGCTCCCCCACCACCATGACTCAGGATCATTCCTTGGCCTTTCACACACACCATGAGGGATATATGGGTGGGAGCCCTGCAGAGGGATCACTTTTCCTGGCCCTCCAACCCTTACCTGGTCCAGGCCAATCTGCTTGCATGGGAAGGAAAAGGTGAAGCCCAGAGGGAGGCTCTGTCCCCGCAGGCCTTGTTTCTCCTGGAAGTCCACAATGCAGTCCACAATGTGGTCGAAAAGCTGTAGGTGGGACAAGTCAGCCAGTGGGCTCCATCCTGGCCCTTCCCTTCCTCTGACATCAAGGCCCAAGCCGTGAGTACCTGCTGCCCAGATCCCTGAGCCACACACTCAGGGATGGAGTAGATCTGGTTGATGATCTGCGCACCTCCCTCCGTCACACGCACCAGGAGGACCCGAAAGTTGGTACCCCCAAGGTCCAAAGCCAGGAAGTCCCCTCGTTCTGTGGGGCAGAGACCTTCAGCGCCAGGGCACAGCTCGTAGCTCCAGGTTCAGCATATGCCGTGATGCCCCACCTCCCACCCGAACCCATATCTCAATGCTACACTCAGGCTAGGTCCTCACCACTGCCATCAGGTGTGGCCCGTACGTATGTGGGCAGCATTCGGAGGGAGGAGGGCTCCCTGCGCAGCCCCTTGGCCATGGCCTCCCGCATCTGCATCTGCACTGCAGCCAGCTGCTCACGGCTCAACCGGAATGGTGCTAGGGTCTTCTCCAGCAGACGTCGGTGGTGGGCCAGGCGGGCAGCCACAGCCGTCACCATTGCCACACCCCGGCCACCTCCATCCACAGAAGGGATGAAGGAGACATTACATTCTGAGGCCAAGAGCTTCACCGTCTCCTGTAGGATGCTTTGGAACCTACACAGGTATACACCAGGTGGACTCAGCTTGGCCTCTGACCCTCAGGGCTTGATTTAAAGTCCTACCAGTTTAAATCAATTCAATTTCCTGAATCCTTTCTGTGAACTGACCATACACGCCATCCCTGGATGACCCCCTCTCAGGCACACACAGAAAAAGTAGCCTCTTTTCTCTCTTTGGATGTCTCCTGCACCCCACAGCCCAGTCTGGCCCTTATTCTGCTTGGGTGCCATTTGTATCCACTGGCTTTGCACACATGATTGCACAGTGTCCTCTGAGTGTGTATCACCAACACACTCATTATAGATCACAGTCTCACAGTACCTGGGGTGCCGCTCAAGCACTCGGCCTCCAGTGGCCACAGCGACCTGGAGTGTCTGCTGTTCCCGGCTGTGCTGGAGGCGGGACAGAATGGCGACCAGGGCAGCAGCACAGAGCTGGGCAGCCCGAGAGCACACAGCTGCACAGACGCGCTGCGCAAGCTCAGCATCTGAGGCTTCCGGGCTCAGGCCCAAGTCCTGCAGGATCGCGTGGACACGAGCTACCCCAGTGGAGGGGCTGGAAGTAGGGGACAGAGTGCTAGTTTGGGACTCAGACAGCCCAGTAGTTCCCCATCCCACCAAAGCCTCATAGCAACCTCAAGGACAGAGTGTCCTCCCTTCTCCCAAGCTGAGAATCCCTTTGTTTAAGCTGGTTGCTTCCCCGACTCACTCCTCCATCTCAGCCACATGTTCCAGGAGGATGCTGCCTTGGCTCAGCAAAGCAGGAGAGGTGTAGCCACCAAACAGAACCCTGTTCTGGGCCAAGTGGGCCAGCACCAGCCGCACCAGTTCCCCCAGGTACAAGCCCCCAATCATCTTCTCAAACCTGCAGGTAGGAATGGGAGCTAAGACCTGAGCTGCTCTGGCTCCACTTCCAGAAGCCCCCAGAGAGAAATCATTTACTTCAAGATCCCCAGACTAGAGGATCCAGAACCAAATGGCTTCCCAAAGGACAGGTAGACATTTCTCCACCACCATTCTTGACTTAGGCTAGACTTAGGAGGAACAACAAGACCCCGGGAAGATAGGGTCACTATTCTCAAACTCCAGCCTTTGTCAAGGATAAGGCAGGGCCAAGAGTTGAAACCCTGAGGCCTTTCTTCTTTGCACCTGGCCAGAGTCTCCCAGGAGGCAATCAGGAGACACCTATGAGCCTGCTGCAGGGGCAGCAGAGAGGTGGGCCAGAGCAGTGATAGAGCCTAACAGAGTCAGGTTCCCGCCCACCAAGCCACCTCTGGGCACCAGGATTCAGGGATGCATGGTCCAGGGCACGATCAAAGGTGGTCAGCACTGGGCCCAGGGTCCTATCGTCATTGAAGGAGCCCCATTCAATGCTGATGCAGGTGCGGCCCCGGTCCTCGTCCAGCACTGCCACATGCCGTGCCTCCTCCATGTAACACGCATTGGTGCCAGTGTCTAGTAGGAATGACACCCATTAGGGCCTGCCCAATGGACAGCCGGATCCCACTCCTCATCACAAACGGCCTGTGGCTCACCTACAACAAGGCCGATTTCACATGGCCCAACACCTGGCTCGCAGCCCATCATCATGCCCACTGTATCATTCACCACAGCAACCACCTCAATGTTGTAGGCCTGGGAAATAGAGAAGGTGGGGGTCAGGGCTAACCTGAGTGGCCAAAGTGGAGAACTGGGTAATAGGCTGGCCTGGGGCCCTGGCTTTGACGGAGACATCCAGAGTCAATGAAACGCATGCCTGAATGCTCCACACACACACCCCAGGCTCCCATAGATGGTTGTCCTCCCATCCCACCCTAACTCCTCCCTCTACTAACTCAAGTAGGGGAGGCTCTCAGGGTTACAGGGGCTCCCACCCTCGGCCATCACCTCCAGTGTGCCTCACAGAAATAGGATGAGGGTTGCAAGACTGAACGCCTCCTTGAAGACTGCTCTTCCCTTGCCTTACCCACTGGATCCCAAGCTGCTGCTCTCAGCCTGACTTCTAGCCTCTGCATGGGGTACCTCGAGGTTAGTCAAACAGACCTGCCAGCACCCAGACTTGGCAAATGCCCTTCTCTGGAACTAGATCTTCCTCTCCAGGCTCATCTTAAGCACCAGGCAAACTGCTCCATTAAGTCCTGCATCCCCAACCCTCGTGCTGTCAGAGTCATCCAAATGCAGGGACAATCTTTTATTAGAATGTATTTTTCCACTAGACTATGAGGACAGAGTCCTCAAGGATAGGGTCAAAGCCGTTTCATGTTTGTTCTCCTCTCCCAAAGTCCCCAACCTTTATTTTAGTCTTTTATACCTCAGTTTCCTTGCCTATAAAATGGGAATGGTAGCAACCTTTTACCCCTGGGTTAAACTGGACAATGTCTATGAACAGAAGAGAAAAGCTGGACTTGCCAGTAGAGCATGCACAGCCTATAGAAATCAAGCCCAGGTCAGTAAGAGCAGCCCTCCCGCGCCACCCCCTTACTTCCCCACTCACCCCCTGCCTCTGAATGGCCTCTCTCAGCAGCTGGACCACATCCTGGCCTTCTACACCACTGCACCTAAAACCTTTGGTCCAGGAAATGAGAGTGCTCTGGGGGCAAAAAAGCTGGGTTACTCCTCCAAAGGCCTTCACAGGGGTTCCTTTCCACCCACTGTCTCCATCTCCCTCCACCTCACCCGGTCCAGGCTTGTCTGGTGACAAGGGAAGGAGAAGTTGAACCCAAGCTGCAGACCCTGACTTCCCACAGAATGTGCATCCAGGAACTCAAACAGACAGCGAGCAGCAAAGTCAAAGAGCTGTGTGGGACAGCGGGTTCTTAGCTCTAACTCACCAGGCCCAGCCGCCCAACTCGGCTTCCCTATCTGGGCAGTGAATGCTCACCTGCTGGCCAGTGCCCAGTACCACCTCCTGTGGAATCACAAACTCCTGGCTCTTGGGCTCCACTCTCTGCCCCCTGATGCCCGTCAGAGTCACCCACAAGACACGCAGTGATGCTCCTGAAGCCCCCAGCTCCAGCACCACAAAGTTTCCTTGCTCTAGGGGCAAGCAGGTCATAGAAAGGTATGTAACTGGCAAGGCGAGCACCTTCTGCCTCCCAGGGAAATTCCCAAGGCCTTAGAGATGGGCACAAGCCTCACCCATCTTATTCTGTGCCACCCACCATTGCCATGTGGGGTAGATCCCACATATGTAGGCAGCATCCGGACACCAGAGGCAGGGCTAGCCTCTCCCATCAGGGCCTGCTCCATGGAGCCCAGGAGACTGGCTTGGATCTGCTGCAGCTGTGTCTTTGTCACCTTGAATTGCTGCAGGCACTCCTGTACCTGGGGAAAAACAAGCCAGTATCTGGAAGGGAGCCTATTGGACTCATCACACCCCCAATTCCAACTAGAGCAGAGCCCTGCCACACACAGCTTACATCCAGCCTCCCAAACCTCAGCTTCTCCAGGGGCTGGCTAGAGCTGTACGTAGTACCTGCATATCCCACTCCTTGCCTCTTCACACACCCACTCTTGCCACTCACAGCCTGCAACTCACTCCTGTGTTTTCAGAAGGCTCTGTTCAGGAGACAGAAGCCATCATATCCCTCTTCCTGCTCTGTCTTGATGGCTTCTTCTCCACTCCCACCTCATCCACCTTGCCCCTCTACTTCTTTGATTTCAGTGTTTGGCAAGGCTCTCCTCCTGTCACTATGACTGGTTGTTCTTCAGCACTCCGGTAAACAGAGCAAAAACCTTCTCAATGAGTTGTTGTTGAATGAATAAATGTGTGAACAAACCTCAAGTTCAAGTGTTTGTCTCTCTGACCCACTCTCAAATTCAAGGCTGAACAAGCCCAGCCCAGGAGCTTGGAAAGGACAAGGAAGATGGTTTCTGACGCATTGATCAAACTTTTACCACATCCCAGGCACTATGCTAAGTAGCATAACTGAGTCCTGCTCTTACAAAGCTCTGATTCCAGTGTAGAAGGCACAAAATAAGCAAATGAACATATAATATGATTCTGGTAATAAAGGTGACTACAAAAGGAAAGGGGTTTAGACATTAGAAAAGGATTTAGGGAGAAAGAACTATCTTTAGACATGAGTCCAGAAAGGCCTCCCTGAGGAGGTGACCTAAATGAAAGAAATGAACAAACTTTCTGGGGGAAGAACATAAAAGGATTTTCTCTGGGGCAAGGGAATGGATTTGGGGGAAGACTGGGCTGGAAGTGGAGTAGAGATAGAAGAAAGGGCTGAGATGGTGGGAGAAGACAGAGGATGTAACTAACCAGATTCTTACTCCACCAGAAGCCCAAGTGCTAACAAGCCCTGTGGACCTCACCTCTGTGTGCAGACCCCGCTGTGGACACCCACTTGTCCTGTCAAAGCCCCAGTAGCTTCCCTGGATCCATTGGGAAGTCATAGCACAGCAGCCCACTCCATAGTCCCTTGGTTTCCAAAAGCCCATCTCCTGTCACAGGAATTCCATTCCAAGGACCCTAGCCCAAACTGGACCCTTATCTATGAAAAACTAACCCAGGCACCTGAATAACAATAAGTCCTCTCCAGGGAGAGCCTGGGAGGAGGGACTTCCACTGAGGGAGATGTGGAGGACTCAGTTCCATTATGTCGTTACTCTGCAACACATGCTTCCAGCCACCTTGCACTAAGAGTGGTTATGTGCATGTTACAAATGAGGAAGCGGAGGCTTGGAGGAAGCAAAATCACTGCCTAACCCAAGGAACTACACAGGAGCAAGGTATGGATTGTGAACCCAGAGCAGTATGATGATGCACCTCAATATAAAGCCTTGTAAACACTAGCTAGCTTCCCTGAAAAGAATCCAATGCTGATGGAAATTGCAGGAGGAAAATCCCAAATGACCTGGCAAGAGAAAATTTACATCAAAATCCTCACCCTCTTTCTGGCTGTGTGCTCCTGGAAAAGTCACACCTCTCTCTAAACCTCAGTTGCCTCTTATGCAAAACTGATAAAATAATAGTGTTCAGAAGTCCCATCAGGCAAAGGACCCCATTGTGTGTATCCCCCAGGCCTTGTTGAGCAGCTGGCTCCAGGCAGGCTCTCTGGAGCTGTTGATTGAATGGTGACATAAAGGGTAAAGAGGATAATGGATGTGAAAGTGAAAAATGCTGCTCATATGGAAGCAGTGTTTCAGTATTGCTAAATGAAAATAGTTGAGTTATGCAAAAAGTTGATGGTTTTTCTTCCCTTTCCTCCTGATTACAATCAGAGGTTCAAGAGGAGAGAACTAGACTAAAGCCGTGGGAAAGATAGAACTTCTCTAGTAGACTCCGGTAGGATCCACACCAACCAGGAAAATCTACCAGAACTGTCCTTCTCTTCTCTCACAGTTAAGAGTAGGGAGATCTCAGTCAAGAGCACAGCATTAGGGAGTGTGTGAAGTCCAACATGGCATTCACACTGTCTTCTTTAATTAATCTTCTGTCGGTCAGTCTGGACCCATTACGTCTCCTCTCTGAGCAAGTTACCTCTTCTCTCAAGGGGGTCAGTAATAGGGCTCATCTCAAAGATGCCCTGAACACTGAGAAGACACTAGATGTATGTAAAGCAATGGAATAGTGTCTGACACAAAGGAACTGCGTGATGAAATTTAGGGGTTTCCTTTCTTCTGGTCATAAGGCAAAATTGGCCTAGAGGGCTCTGATTCTGTACCCTCTCTGGTGACCAGAAAAAAAAAAAAAGAGTTGGGGGGAAGGTCTAAGAAGAGATTATGAGATGGGGCTGGACACTGATAGCATGTGATTAATTTTTCTTTTAACCTAAGGCTGCAGAAAAGGAGCCAGTGGTGAGCCCTGGGGTGCTGAGTTGGTGTGCAAGATTACAAAAAATTTGACATGCCTATAAGGGCTTCCAAAGCTAAAGGGAAAAATATTTTTAATGTGGTAATGGGGAATAAACCTAAGACCTCGTGCAGGCTGGCTAAGTATTCTGCCACAGAGTTACATCTCCAGAGCCCTTTTTTCATTTGTTTGAGACAGTCTCACTAAGTGGCCTAAGTTGGCCTTCATCCTCCTGCCTTAGCCTCTAGAATAGTTGTGATTATAGGTATGTGTCACTATACCTCGCCCAAAGAAAAGTCTTTAAACTATGGATACATGTAATGGAGATAGTGGAAATAAGTGTATCTGCACAAGAGGAGAGATGAGCAAGAAGTGAGAAGGGAGATGATGACAGGCCATAGAACAAGCCACAAAGAGCAGCTATTGCTCATGCCTGGGGCCCAGCTATGGTTGAACACAGAGGAAATATTTACAGCAGGGTCCGGGCACAGGTTGGGCAAGCATGAAATATAGTGAAGTGCCATGCCCCACAAGTGGACAGGCCTCACTAAGCTAAGCAGATGTTAGAATTAGCCAGAAACTGCCGGGAAATAACTCAGGAACCATTTCCCAAGTGCCTCTCCTCTGGGCAGGTCTTTTATCTTCATGTGTTTTTTTAATCCTCCAAGGGAAGGGTATATTCAACTATATTTTCCTTGTGTGGAAACAGAGACCAAGAGATATGAAATGAGTTACACAAGCATTTCCTGCTTGAGGATATGGCAACCAAGGGCTTCCACACTACATAATAACTTTCAACACAAGGTTCAGCGCCACAGTCCTCTCTGGGTACCTGACTGCAGTGACCATGTAAGGTCAGGGACATGTCCAGGAGGGATTGAAAAGTGGGAAAGAGGCTCAAGAACACAGCTTTTTCACAATAAAATCCTAGGAGGGCCCATTCTGGACACACCAACCCACATAGGGCAGGGTAGGTGTGTTACAAGATGGAAAAAGTGTTACGTTGCAGCTGACACACCTCAGCTTCAGTTTCTGTCAATCTTAAACCCAAGTCACTCCACCTCTCTAGACCCTGAGCTAGTTCCCACCTTCCAGTTGTTTGGAACCTGAGAGAGGTATCAGAAGAGAGGAACGGCTTAGTAAGCTGGAAAGAAGCTGTGCAAATGTGAGTGCTGGGGTACAGCGTCTCCAGTCATCCTACTCTTGGCAGCCTCGAAGAAGCACGAAACAGGCCCCAGTGCTGAGCTTACCAGCTCTGAGCTGTCTGAGGGCTGGAGTAAGCCCTTCTGGGGACAGCTTGGGACACCTTCCCCAGGCTGCAAACTGACAGGCTCAGTGGAGTCCATGTAGGTCCGCAATGGAGTCTGGCCACCTATAGGAGAAAGGGGATAGCAGGGTCAGCCGCTTAACCTATAGCTCCCAAGAGGCTGTTATGCAGAGACCCTCAACTTCCTTCTTTCTGAAAGGGACTAGGAAGTGGGCAGAATTTAGAACCTCTGACATCAAAGATTCTTTAGTAATGACCTGAAGGCAGTTATTTTCCAGAAGCACGGATGAGAGCCCTGGGAAGGCTGATTTCAAGTTCAAACGTCATTCATTTATCTGTCAGTCAGTCATTCACATCCACTACTTCCTGATGATGCCTACTATGCTGGATGTTGAGCTATAGATGAACCAACAATTGTAGCAGGTCTGGCAAAGGCAGAGATAGAGGTGGACACATGTAACAGATAAATAAGTTGCTGTGGCTGGGAGGCCAGGAATGTGTTAGCAGCTAAAAGCCATAATAAGAAAACAACGATTCATCACAGAAGCAGGCAAGCTGGCCTACAAGCAGCCTTTGTGTCAGGGTAAAGGTATATAAATTTCATCCTGAGCATGACAGGGAGATATAGCAAGGGGGTCTGTGCTTTGGAAATCAAATCTGCTACAAGAAAGGATTCCACTAATGGCATGACTTTGGAGGAGTCATTTATGACTTTGAATTTCAGCTTCATCATCTATAAAGCAGGAGGAAATAATACCTTCACCAGGCTGTCGTGAACACTAAACAGAGTAAAGCCTGGGGAGATGCTTTATGAAATGCAATGCTCAGCTCATGGGTTTTGCAAAGTGCAGTGATGCAGAGTGGGAAAAGCTGTACTCAGAGGCAGGCCCAGCTCTCACAAGGCAGCTATACCAGGACTCCCAACCTTAAGGCCTTCATCTGTGAAATGGGATGTGTGGGGCAAATGAGACAATGACAGCAAAAGAATCTTGCTCAGAGCGCACATTCAGATTGACTCAGGTGCTTTTCAGGAGAGAAGGAAAGCACATAGGCAGGCTAAAGATGGGCACAAAGGCATTTGTCCTCTGAGCATTCCACCTATCCTTGCCAACTTCTGGAAATGTAGTGCCTTCGTACCCATTTGGTCCCTCCCTACTTTCTACCCTCATCACTCCCACAAGAAATAAATTTCTGATAAATCTCCCCCCAAATCACATGTAACTCAAATCAGTTTCCAGAGCTGTCAAATGGGAATGTTGAATATCCATTCTATAAATGTCATGATCTGTTTCAAGGATAAAATGAGTAACTGAGGCAATTAGCTTGAGGCAATTGGCTAGTACATACATGAGTCTCTCCATTCAAGGACCAGCTGGCTCAGTCACTCACTCATCCCTTGAGCTATTTGGTATTTATTCAGCACATTCTAGCTTGTGAAGTTTACCCTAAGTCACCCCAGCATTTAAACTCTAGGTCAATGTATTCAGGTCTGTCTTTTCCAGCTAAGAGCTACTGTGGGGAGGGACACATTTCTTTCATTGCTCTATCTCCTGAACCCAGATCAGAGTTTACACACACTTGAACTAAGGGCTACTTGGTGTTCCTCAGCTGAATCAGCTACATGGAGTGTGTCTTCCTTCTGAAAAGTATCCCAGGAATTCCTGCTGAAGGATCAGTGGATTGGTCTTTCAGCCTCCATTAGCCTCTGGTGTGGGCAAAGCTGGAAGGGTAAGGACAAGAGGGCTGGGAATGAAGCAGGCAAGTAGACAGAAGGAAGTGCTTACCTGGGAGATGCAGTATTAGTCACTCTTAGGTCTGAGCTCTTCTCTCTCAATCAATCCGAGGCACCACAGTGACACTAGAGAAACTCAGGCGTGACCTGAGTATAATGTCCCCAAGCTCCGCCCTCTTCTTCAGACACTGCTTACCAGGCACCCGTACTAATTCATAAAGATGCACTTCCTGCTAAATCTGCTCTAAGAGACTAGGGTAGGCAGAGCCATGCTGCAAAATTAAGCAAGATAGCCACAAGTCAGTCCTGAACTGAGTCAAGGATTACAGAACATTGCCTTTGCAATGCTGAGAGCTCTGTTCCTTCTATAAACACTTGAAGTCCAAATTTTGAGGTGGTGGCTCATCCCTGGAAAAGCAGGAAGACCCCAGCTTGGGAAGTATGCCCTGTAATAGACAATTCTGCAAAATGTACTAAGTATTAATGAGCTGACTATGTAGGAGAGCGGGCAGGGAAAGTTGAGGAAGCTGAGCCTTGAAGAACAGCATGCTGACAGAGGAGGGCATGTACAGCGGCCTTGGTGGAACAGGGTTACACTATCAGAGCCCACAGAGGATACATGTAGGTGGGAAAGAAGGTTAACAGTCAGACTCAAGTTCAGCCTTTGGTTTGTAGGCCAAGGGGGGTGATAAGGTTTACACTGGGACTTCTCTACTGGAAGAAGAAAAGGAGACTCAGGCTTCTGTGGAGTTGCTGGCCACCAAACTATTTTCCCACTGAATTATGTCTCCTTGAAAGCACAAAACCACTGTAGATCTCTGCAACCATACAGGCACTCAGGAAAGTGAAGGGTGGTGCTGTGGAAGGCAGAGTGGTTTCCACCCACAGCAGAGCACTCTGTCTAGCCCAGGGGACTAATCTCTCAACTTCTGTTTTGTTGGGGGAAAGACTATGGAACTGAATACAAAAAGCCCAGCTGTGATTCATGCAGCAACATCTGTACTCTCTTGGGTCACAGTGAGGGTATGACTCTGAGAAGCATTGCAAGGTCATCTTGTGACTTTCCTGGAAGTGCTATGTAGATACATCACTAGGAAGTGGGTATCCTGATCCCTAGTCACACTGCCATAAAGGCTTGGGCTCAAGATTGGTCAAGGGAGGCCGGCCTCAGTGGTGCACACCTGTAGTCCCAGTACTCGGGAGGCTGAGGCAGGAGGCTTACCATAAATTCGAGGCCAGCTTGGGCTACATAAGCAAGTTCAAGGCCAGTTTGCACTACATAGTGAGACTGTGTATTGAAAAAGAAAGAGAAGGGAAAGGAAGGGAAGGGAGGGGAGGGAAGGGGAGGAAGGAAAAAGAAAAGGAAAGAAAAAGAAAAAAGAAAAGAAAAGATTAGTAAAAGGAGGAGGCTAGCTGGACTTGCAGTCTGGGGGGAGCAGGAGAACTGGGATAGACCCAGTTATAACATAGGCACAGGAGCTGCCCGCAGTAGTCAGGCAGACACCAGATGGCCACTGATCAACAAGGGGAAGGACAATCAAAACAAAGTTCCCTGGTAGTTTCTTAGTGCAATCTTTAGCAGCCCAGAAAAAACAATGGAATGGGGAAAGGTACGCACAGCAGAGTAAAGGTGCCACTGCTGAACTGGGAGCCCAGGCCCTGCCTGTCCTGAGCATGCTGCTCTCTACAGGCAGGCACAGGGCCCTCAGGAACTCCCCACATCACTGCACTCTTCATACTCTGCTTTATACTGAGCTGCTTGTTCTGTTGTTGTTCATGCTGATTTGTCTAGAATGACTCTCCCTTTGACCTCTCCAACTTTTTCACCTAATTTTCCCTCTATTAAATTACAGTTCAGTCATCAGTAACAGTGGGAAGTGCTTCCCTGACAAGCTCCTCTAGGCCCTGATCCCAGCTGGGAGCCTGAATACAGATTCCTTAGTATTTTGGATTTGCTAGTTATCATTGTACTTACAAATTTATTAAAATCATGTATTTGTGTGTTCTTATCCTCTGCACAAGTGAGCCCTAGATAATGTTTCTCATTCACCTTTGGAGCCTCAAGGCTAGTTCTAGACCCAATACAGAATAGATGTAAGTACTTTTTGTTGAACTGTGAAGCACTACCATACCACAACCACCTCAGTAGTCCAGGGCTTTTGAAATGGAAAGTAAGTAAGTAATCTACTTTCCTGGTGCACACGGTTTCATCAGTCTTTACACTCAGGTGACCATATTCTTCCATCCTCCCTTAACAATCCTCCCATATGCTTATTCTGTGCCTTCCCCTCCTTTAAATTCCCACAAGCTAATATTGACTTGGGGCCAGGGATTTGGCTCAGTGGCTTAAGCGCCTGCCTGGCAAACGTGAGGTCCTGAGTTCAATCCCTGGTACCAAAAAAAAAAAAAAAAAATCGACTTGGCATCAAAGCTGTCCTGCCTCATAGGCCAGAATGAGTCCATCTAAACCTAAAATTTCCACGGAGTTTTGTGACTCAAATGGGAGGCTGAAGGAGTGGGTTTGGTACAGACAGTATGTACTCTGGTGTCAAATCTGGGTTCAAATTCCAGCCCATTTACCAGCTTTTTGACCAAATTCTTCATACCTCTGAGCCTGAGTTTTCAATACAGATTTGCTTTAGGTTAAATTTCCTAGAAGCAGATCTTACTTGAATACAAATATGGGAGAAGGCTCCAGGACAGCACTAGGATTCGAGTGAGGCAAGTGAGAGGTCTAGGATGCAGAATCCTCTCAGATGCATTCAAGTGCTTATTGTAAACTTTCATGAACCCAACAATAAAGAAGGCCCCTTACCTAGTTCTGGTGCTAACAGGGAAGCTGGATGCAAGCAGCAAGGGAAAGAAGCCAACAGAGTGTATACAATTAAACTATTGCTGGCAGCTATTGTGTTTCAATCCAACAGGGAATCCTTGAGAGAAGGATAAAATGTGCCTCAGCTATTCTATCTGAGGGGTGAGGAAGATGGGGAACTTACCTTCCAAATTTCATTTTCATTGGCTGAGTGCTGCCCTAGGACATTACTTCCCTGGCATTTCCAGTGTGCCAACATTATCCAATTTCTCAGGCAGTCACAGGTATTTGCAGTAGGTCCAGACATGGCTCAGACATGGCCAAGAATGAATGGCTAAGTGAAATAAGCCAGGCACAGCCTTTCCTGGAGGGTTATTATAAAAATGAAACTAAATAACACAACTACAACACCTAACACAAGTAAGTCCCCATCTCTCGCCCAATCTATAGCAATACACTGTAAAGTTCGTGGAGTTTCCCAGCTCTCTATGAGTTAAAACCAGCAGCACACCTCCTAGGGGCCTTTAGAGAGCTCTAAATGTCCAGGATCCAAGCTTCCTATGGAAGGTCCACAAGGTTAGGGTAGACACTTTTGAATGTTAACTCAAAAGGACTGTCTCCTCTTGCATCTGGTACTTCACCTCTCTGGCCTTTCTGCCCCTCTAATACTACTTATGACTCATCAGACTAGCATCATATTAGTAACCACTCCTGCCACTAACTCACCATCTTCTATGGGAGAGCTATTGTGCTACAGCCTTTATACATACTATGTTATTTCTTAGAAGCCTATAAGGTTGAGTAACTTGCATCAGACACAGTGCAGACTTGGGTAGCTCTGACACACTTTCTACTTCATATTTATTCTTTCACTAATGCTCCAGGTCTACAGCATGGGGAGCATAGACTGGACAAACAAGTAGCCTTTACCAAAAAACAAAAACAAAAACAAAAACAAACAACAGGTGAGCTAGAAAGAAAATGCTGGTCCCTTAACTCACCATTAGCTAATAATCAAGACTGTAGTTCCTTGTCTAGCTGATCCATACCATGTGCCCCTGATCCACACTGTATAGACTGTTCAAGTCTAAGCCAAATAATTCACCTTGCAGAAACAGCACTTTCCCTTTTCTTATCTTTAGGCAGACAGATAAACACACTGTTCCCTGTTTATAGAGCTCTACCTCCAATAAATTGCCATTTAGTAAGCGCAGATAAGCCAGGGTTAAGCTGATGGGACATAACTGATAAACTACTTTTCCTTAGAAAGGAAAACAGGAAAATAATCAATATTGAGTCAAAATATAGCATTTCCTGTGTAATTAAAGAAGAGAGCAAAGTGGTCTTGCTGCCATGGTCAAACAGTGGCTTTATTTGTACCTCTAAGTCTTTGTTTCCTCATTTAAAAATTAGTCGTAATACCTAAGCAGGCATTTCACTGCCTCAAATACAGTAGTTACTATTAAAAAAAAAAAAAAAGGCTACACAAGTGATGCTAAGCCAAGCGTAGTGGCTTACACTTGTAAACCCAGCACTCGGGAGGCAAGACAGGAGGATCACTGAGAGTTCAAGACTAGCCTGGGCTACAAAGTAAGTGCAAGGCCAGCCTGAACTGCATAGTGAGACCCTGTCCCTCCCTCCAAAAAAAAGTGATGCTGGCTGCAATTATCAGTGTCAGCCAACAGCAAAACATCTGTGTAAGAAACAGATTAAGTCAGCCTGGGAGCTTAGGTCCTAGGCAGGACCCAGAGTACCCAAATGTCTCCCCTGGGTCTTCTACCCTGTCCTGTGAACTCCTCAGATTCACGCATACATCATTTTCATTTTAAAATCAAGGAATAGGCAACTCTGGACACGACAGATCAGAAATTAGGATAATCTAAGTTCTGTGGGAATTTAATCCTGGCCTAAGATCCTCTCCTTTCAATAGCCACCTCCCACACGCTTTCGCTACATCTTCAAATTAGCTAGCTCTTTTAACATGCTTATTTGGTCCTCTCCTTCAGGTAGTTCCCATTTGACTGCCTCTCACTTTTGGAACCTTCCTATGCGCTGAGGACTGACCATCCTGCATGCTCCCAGGCAACAGTGTAGAATGTGCACTACTCTGGGAATGCTACTGAAATATAAGCTGCTGCTGCGGCTATGATCTTTGACATCAAGAGAACCAACCTTGGTTTCAACAGATGGTTATGCATAGCACCCCAACTGGCTAATTTAAAGTATTTTGAAAATAATAATTATATAGAAACTTATACCCAGACTGATCATTTACAAATCTTGGGGAGAATGGTAGGATACATCTCGCAAAGGTCCTATGCTCTGTTTGAAAATTCTTATTCAGAACAAAATGAAATGACAGGTTACTGAATGAAAGAAACAGAATAAGTAGTGAGATTTAATGTCCCAGAATCTTCCAAAATAATGTAAGGAACAGTGAAGGGAGTAATTGCACAGTGTTCAGAACTGTAACTATAAATTAAGTGAATACAGGTGCTGTGTCAAAGATTAGTAATGAAAGTCCGTCAGAAACGTGAGTCTGAGAACTTTCTCTACAATTAAAACATCCCCACTCCAAATTCCATGACACACAGGGAAAATAAAAATCTCCATTAATTGAAATAAGATTTCATACATAGATAAATATATTTAAACTTTCTTTTTAACTATAAGTAAATTCAAACAGAATGTTACAAAACAGAATACTATACATTGTTGTCTGTATAGATCATAGAAAACAAAAAAAATAGGATGACTGATGAATGGGTACTGGTGATAAAAACTGTACAATCAAAACTTGCTCAACAATTAACTGGAGGATGTTATGGATTCATGAACATGGCCCACTCTTATTATTAATGGTTTTGTCAATGTTTGGACCCAAAAAGTCAGTATTTTCTCCGTCTTCCTCTGCTTGCTTTGGTCCGTGTCCGGCCACCTGACCGGACTGTAAGTTGCTTTTTGAAGTCTACTAAGCAATCTTTAGCTTCTGAAATGGAAACAAAAGACTTGATGGGAGATTCATTTAAGTTAAGATGTACGCGGGAACTCTGCATCTCTCTGCTGCAGCCTGCCTCTTCCTCTGAAGGCAACCTAGAAGGTGAAAACCCAGGTTCAATATATCCACTAAGAACATATTATGCACTAAACCAGGACTTTAACATAATCTGTAAAATAATCCAGCCACATAAGTACTATCATTTTGCTTTTTATAGACAAAGACACTGGGTAAATCATATAACCTAAAGCCACATGAGGGTTGAGAGAATGAAGATTCAAACTTGAATTCTTAATCTGTCTGAAATCTAGGTCAGAAGATCAAGGTTGGGTGGTGATAGAGGTACAGAGGAGAAAGGCATAGCTTTTGCTCTACTTGTTTTTAACACCAGTAGTGAATCAGGAGCTATCCATACTAAAAGTACAGGAACACTGGGGAGACAGAAAGGGAGAAGGGGAGACAAAGGGAGTGGGAGGGACAGAGGAGGAGGGAGAAGAATTAATAACCAGACTGCTCATTTACAGATTTCTAGGAAGAATGGAGCGACATCTCTCAAAGGCCCTATACTTTGGCTGAAAACTCTTTAACTGGCTGAGAATGCTCCTGACCTAAGACCACAGCATGTAGAGAATAGACTGTGGAAAGAAAAGAATACAAGGAAGAGGAGGAAGAAAAGAAGGGATAGTAAGAGAAAGGGAAAAGTGGGAGAGGAAAAGAGCTACCTTTATTTCTCTTAAATGTTTAAACTTAAAACAGTTTTTTAAATATCACATTACACACAGAAACCAGGACCAGGCCTAAAAGAACTACACACTTCAGTGCACACCCCCACTCACCTGAAGGTTCCTATTTCTGAAGACTTGGTCTTTATCTCTGCATCTGTGACAAGATAGAAAGAGTAACAATGGTAATCACACCATACTTTTCTGGTGCTTCCTGTGTCCTAGGCATTGCTTTCTATCAGGCCTATTCAAGGAGCTCAAATCTCCAATTCTCAGATCACTGGAATGTGAGTACTAGCATCCAACAGGTTCAGGTGCTATGAGGTGAACATTTCTGAGTGAAACACTTTTGAATAAATCTGCAAATCTAGACTTAAGCAATAAGTAGTTGCCAATGGGAAATCTGTCACCTGCAGAAGTTCACAACCTGGTGATCTACAGGCAGCAAGATTATGCTTTTGTAATTATGAGAAGGCACAACAGATTTGTTTTGTGGGAATGAACTATTAGAACTAGACAGTAACCAAATCTCACTGCACTCAAACAAAAGCTCCCTTTCTATACTCATCTGGTGAGTATTTAACAGCAACTAATAACAACAACAATAATAGCCAATAACATTTATCAAGAGCTTAGTTATATCAGGGAATAGTTTTAGAGCTTTACTAGATATAACTCTTGTGCTCCATAAAGTTGGTATCACTAACTCTCAATGTTCTTGAGCAATCCACTCTTAATGCTATTTAGAAATAATAGGCACAAGGAGGAGCTACTTTCTCCAACTCCTCAGGAACATATGCTGGGACACTAAACTAAAAGGTGATACGTAAAGAGGCATCAGGAGGAAACAGTAATGTTTGGATGTCTGCTTTTCCACTTCTGTTCCTTTAGAAAGTCTACCTGGGGCTTATATCATTCCCCTGTGATTTAGAAATGTTTTTTTGCAGTTCAACAGGCAGTCCCAATCCCAGGCTTATAAAGCCTGAAATAAAACACATGATGAATAAGGCAGGGTTATGTCTCATCTTCTTTAGGGAGCGATGACCTAGATGAGTCTCAAAAGCTGGCCAACTAGGTCAAAAACATACTTATATAACCCTACCAAAGAAGGGCTGACAGTGGGGATCTCCACTGGAAGACCTTACACAGAGGTCTAGAAAATCCATCATGGGGGTCTCACCTGTGGTCTTATGCTCAGACTGCTCCAAGAGACTGAGGAGTCGGCCTTCACTGTGGCTTTTTTCCTGTATCCAAGAAAAACAGATGAAAAAGTTACTTCACAGCAGAGTCTAAAATGTAACTGCCCTTTCTCAGATCACACCTTTTTCCAGAAGAGAAAAGGTGTGGTAGCACAGCTCTAGAAGTTTTTCAGTTTCTAATAAATGAAGGTAGACAATCCCCTCCCCCCAAAAAGCAAACTGTAATGCAGATAATTATATCCCTATGCCAAGACTACAATCCAAGAATATACAGCAGCATCAAGCCCAAACAGTTCACCAAAATCATGTCAAAGAACAGCAGCTTCTAATCTATGACAGATTTGGGAAGATTTAAAATAGAGAATAACAGTTTGAGACAGCTTCGTCAGGCAGTGACACCAGAAGAATAAACTTGCCTCTTTGGTATAGGTAAGCACTGATAAACACAACTCCACATCATTACCTCAAAATCCCCTCATTCACTGAGAAGTCCCCTTTTTCTGGCATGACAGAGAATGGTGTCCTATCTTAAATTTTTTTTTGTGTGTGCTGGGGATCGAACTCACAACCTTATGTTTGCCAAGCAGGCACTTACAAAACTGAGCTAAATCCCCGGCCCTTTGTGTGCTATCTTAGTGCGTGCAGTTACTGCTACATTAGTAATCCTAACACGGAGTTGCTGGTTTATTTTTCATTTTTAAGCCAAGACTTGGTCTTCCTGTTCTCGAATCACAAGGCCCAGAAAGTACATTCATCTTCCAAATGACCGGGGCCCATACTCCGTAGTTTCCTAAAGTTGGGGACACAAGAAATTCAACAGAATTGATCTCACATGTGTTCCTAGCAGTGTGGGTATGAATCTAATATCCTTTTGGGAAAGAAATTTGGCAGTAATTCCAAAAGATTTTAAAATGCTTACATTCATTGGCCTAACTCTTCTACTTCAGGAAATCTAGTCTAAGGAAAAAAGTGCTGGTACCAAGTTGACTTATGTTTGTTTGGTACTGGGAATCAAACCCAGGACTCCATGCTTGCCAGACACCGCTGTGCCACTGAGCTACATCCCCAGTCTAATCTTTCAAATAATCCTATAATACAAAAATACATTGGAAAAAACCCTATATCTTAAATACTATTATAATGGTTAAGTGACAGTCCATGTGATACAAACACTAATTTTTTGAAATGGCCTAAAACTAAAACCAGAAAGATGTTTATACTACATAGTAAGTTTTTATAAACCCAAGATGGAAAATTATACAAGTACAAGTACAGTTCATATAGTATGTAGTGTGTGTGTGTAAAGATAGCAAGAAGAAAGAGAAAGCAAAAGACTGAGAGAAAGATACAGAGAAAATGAATTACATTAAGATGCACAGGTAAAGAGGCTGGAAGAAAATAGGCCAAAATATTAAAAGTTTGTTATCTTTGAGTAGCTAAACTATAGGTAATGATTTCCCCTGGTTCTTCAAACTTTTGAAAATTTTTCCAGTTTTTTGTTTTGTTTTGTTTTTTTTACAATGAACATATATTACCTTTTAAAATAAAGAGGAAGAAGGCTGAGAGGGAGGGGAAAAACAAAAGCCCAGAATAGAACTTTGGTCTCTTAAATGATGACAGTTAAGTAGCCTTTTATCCAAATAACACATACCTTTGGGTTCTTCAGCCGCTTCCCTTTCACAGTTGGACATGCTTTGCCACTCTCTTCTGGCCCATCTCTTTGGTCACTTCTTGCAAGCTGGAGACAGCAGTCAACATGACATTGATACTCTCCAAATGGGACCAGGGATTTACAGAGATAACACTTCTCAAGCCTAGCCAATCAGAAGGGAGAAAAAGCAGTTTTAAAATTTGCTTTTGCCTCTGGGCTCCTGAATATGCCTTAAATTGCGTTTTTACATCTCGAAGTCATTCTGAGGAGGAGACACGTCAACCAATGCAGATTCACTCAGCAGGATCACCAATAAAACTAACCCAACGCCAATCAAAAGGACTGAGTGATTAGCAGTTTCCCTGGCTGTTTCTCTGTACCCTGCTGTTGCAGCAGTGGGATGGTAATGAAATCAGCTCTTCTAACTATCTCAAACAATGCTGACTGCTTCTCAGACATAAAATATTCTGTCAAACTTCTAAAATAAAGTGTAATAGTTTTTTCAAAGGGAAGTTAAAATTTCAACTGAAAAGGGAATACAAAGAGCATTAAATCAAAATGACACTTCTACTGGGGTTGATGAAATTGTCTGGTTAGTAAATCAAGTCTATCTATATGCTAACTTCTTAATTCTACAGCCTGTAACAGCAACTAGGTGGTTACTTAAGAACGTGTGTCTGCCACAGGCTTTTACATAATTTCACTAGAATTATTTTTATTGTTTTACAACAACATACAGTTTTAGAAAGAAGGTGTGTCCCTGAAGTGAGGTTTATTGAGTACTAGTGAAAACAAAATTTTGGGGGGGGGAGATAAAAAATTGAACACTTATTAAGTGTTCACTTTCTCTGTGATCAGTATATGTGTAAGGCCTTTTGAACATAATTTATCAATTAATTCTTCAACACTATTACTAAATAACTATTTTCCCTAAGGTACTTTAGCTATGAATTATCAGAATTTATATATGCCTGACTAATAAAATCATGACTTAGATTTAAGCACCTGCAGAAAACTTTCTGAAGCATTCTATCTTACCCATCACTATTCACTAGCTACAGCAAGATAGTAGAGGTCTTTAAAATAAGAGAAAGAAGCCTCTCAAGTACTTAATTATCTGGAAGAATGCAACCAAATTCTGCCTAATGAGAAAAGCAACATAAGTATCCCTCTTCGTGTTTTATCAATGAATGCAAAAGGCGTTTATTGATTCCTACTACTTGAGAGACAAGGAGAAAAAAATTTAGTCAGGCTTTGCCACTTTGGTCCACATGGTCTTAAATCAGTTAAACATAATTTATCTTTATTTCTTGAAAAAACAAGAGGGAAGAGGAGGAAGAGGAGGAGGAAAAGGAAGCAGAAGCAGTGGACACAGTGGTGCAATGCCTATCATTCCACCTAAGGAGGATGAAGCAGGAGAATCACAAGATTCAAGGCAGCTTGGGCAATTTTGCGAGACCTTGCTAGGATGGACAGGACAGGGACAGGGACAGGGATGGGACAGATCAGACCAGACCAGATCAGATCAGACCAGGCGACAAAATGTGGATATGATTTGCAGTCCCCAGGTGTTTAAAACTATGTAAATTTAAATAAATAGCTAAACTGCTATTGCTGTCTCACACATTTTATTAGATACAGAAGATATAAACATGAATGAAGGCAAATGCATGCCTTCAAATAACTCACAGCCTGGTCAGGGACACAAAAATGTTAAAAACAAATCTGCACACAGTCCTAAAGGAATGTTTACAATACAGCAGAATTCCAAAGAAAGAAGTGATAAGTTCTGCTGAACTGGATTAGGGATGATAACTCTGTAATTTAGGGTCTAAGGTCTTTGTTTCAAATATAAAAGTTTCTAGGGAACAACAGAGTGAGAAGATAACCTACGGAATAGGGACAATATCTGCAAACTATATATGATAAAAGGCTAATTTTCAGATATATAAGGAACTCAAAATTCAACAGCAAAAAGACAAAAAAATTTGACTAAAAATTAGGCAATAAGCCCCATTAGACATTTGTCACAAGACGTATAAAGCAAGGTCTGATGGCACATGACTAATCTCAGCACTCAGGAGGCTGAAGCAGGAGGATCACCCTGAATTCAAGGCTAGCCTAGGCTACACAGTGAGTTCCAAGTCAGTCTGAACTACATAGCAAGATCCTTTCTCAAAAATCAAAGGCATACAAATGGCCAACAAAGTACATGAAAATATATTCAATGTTACTAATAATCAGGAAAATGCAAATGTAAAAACATGAAGAGATACCACTTCACTCTAGTAAGGATGGCATTATCAAAAAGATAAAAGATGACAAATGCTGGCAGGGATGTGGAGAAAAACAGAATCCTAGCTCATTGCTGGTGGGAAAGCAAATTATTAAAAACCATTATGGAAAAGAATATGGAGGTTCCTCAAAAAATCAAAAATAGGGCTGGGGATTTAGCTTACTGGCCTAAGTGCTTGCCTGGCAAGCACAAAGTTGTGAGTTTGATCCCCAGTATTAAAAAAAAAAAAAAAAATCTACAAAAAATCAAAAGTCAACTTCCATATGATCCAGCAATTCTCCTTCTGGGTATATGGTTAAGGAAATAAAATGGCAAAAAGACATCTGAACTCTCAGGTTTACTACAGTACTATCTACAATAGCTAAGAAATGCAAATGACCTAAGAATTCAGCAAAGAATGAATGGATAAAGAAAATGTGGTATATATACATAATGGAATACTATTCAGTCATAAAAAATAAAACCCTGTCATTTATGACAACATAAACAGAACTGGAGAGCACTGTACTAACTAAAATAAAACAAGTCCAGGGACCAGGAACATAGCTCAGCAACACAGTGCCTGCCAGCCAAATGTGAAGTCCTGAGTTCAATTCCTAGTACTCAAAATAAAATAAGGTAAGATAAGCCCAGAAAAGCAAACATATAATAAACTTAGAATACAAAAAAGTTGATCTCATACAAGTTGAGAACAGAACAGCGGTTACCACAGCCTGAGGAGAGTAGGCGGTGGAGGGATGGGGAGAGGTTGATCAATGGCCACTAAGTAATAGGAGTAGGAAGTTCTGGTACACTATTGCACAGTAGCTGACTACAGATAATGCACTACATATTTCAAAAAACTAGAAGAAAGGAAATTAAATGTGTTCACTAAAAAAGAAATGATGAACATTTGAGGAAATATGTTTAACTTGACTTCAACATTATACAATGTATATATGTATCAAAATACCACGTTTTCATTTATCAATTTTGAAAAGTGAAAAAAACCCAGAAGTTTTTGTTCTAATATACTGTTGATAAAATCTTTGCTTTTAGGAGGCACAACCTACATCTGATTCCTTCCATAGAATGGGCTTTCTTAAGTCAAGCTGTAACGAGCAGCCCAAGGAAATCTGTGTTGCCCAACCTTTCACAACTCAACTTCTGTACCATTGCACAATATGTTCACCGTTTCCTCAAAGCACCAAAAACCAATTTACAAGTTCAACAAAAACAGAAACTTAAGAGCAATGTGGAACTGGAGTGGGTGGCAGGATCAGTTTTAGTATTTTACTTTTATTTTTAGTGAAAAGGGTTACAAACATGAACTACATTGCCATAAACTGGGAAGGAGAAAAAGAAATTCAGGCCATCCAGGCAATGCAGCAACTGGCAGGCCAAAGAAATACATGATGAGATAGGGAGTAGGGTCTTTATTTGGTTCAAGCAATGACATGTTGAACAAGAGCTCAGTGAACGCAGCACACTTACTTGTCAATGTCTAGGGAAGTCTGTGCAGATGTTCCTCTGTCAGTCTTTCTCTTGGCCTCTCTTTGTCTCCGAGTCAACACTTTAAAAAAAAATGTATTTATATATATTGTTAGCCAGGAAGAGACTCTGAATATAAAAGACAAAAATGTATAGGAAAAAGTAAAGTTAAAACCCTACTCTGTGGGAAGAAGCACACTGCCTGCAAAGCCTCAATCTTTCAGTATTTGATGATAACACCTGTAATATGTGTACTAAAATTGCCAACCACAAAACATTCTCCTACTTGCTACGCTTGAGATCTAAACATCTAGTTCACTACAAGAAAGGCTTTTGTGTACTACCTCAACCTGCAGTAATCAAGTGAAGGATTTGTACTTTTCCAACCAATATTCTATTTGGTATGACACAATGCAATGAAGTACTCTACAAGATATAGTAATGAGAGCTACATCTGAGTACCTACATAAGCTCCAACCTACAAAATTCTGACAAGTGCTCCAATTATAAGTGAGAAAACTGCCCTACAGAGGAATTTACACTACCAGTCTCCTTGACTATACTAACACTACCTTCTACTTCCAGCGGACACAGATGGCTTTAGCCCTGATAATATACAAACACTTTGTCTCCTGCCAAACAATACCTGTTTATAAAATCAATTCCTTAAGGGATCTTGAAGCTTATTTAATCAAATGTTTTCTAAGATTTATTCCTTGCATAACAAGGAAACTCATCATTTCACTTGAAATCTGGGTATGTCTTCCTCCTAGTATGTGAAATCCCCACAATAGAGAATTTGGAAAGGGTACTAGTTCGCGAAATAATTTAGGCTGTGAATTATTTAGCTAGTCCATGGGGGCAGCAAACTTTTTGTGTGGGTCCACATGGCAAATATTTTAGGCTTAGAAGGCCATGTGGTCTCTATTACAATTACTCAACTCTACATGGTAATGGGAAGTGTTGACTTGGAGACCAAGGGTGTGACTGTGAAGCTTGCTTGCTTCCTTGCTTGATTTACTTACTTACTGACTGATTGACTGATTGAATGATTGATTGACTGATTGTCTTTTTGAGATACGGTCTCAATATGCAGTTCAGACTGGCCCAGGCTGGTCTCGAACTTGTAATGATCTTCCTGCCTCAGCCTCCCGAGTGCTGGGATTACAGGAGCGTGCCACCACACCTGGCTCAAACTTTATTATAATAACCAGTCTCCAGCTGGGTTTGGCTCATGGCCTGTCATAGTTTGTCTATCCTGAGTAAAACCTCCTAGTCATACAAAAATATGTTCTATAAATATCCCTGATAAGTAACCACATAGTCTAATCTTGCCTCTGAGAGAAATTCACTTTCTCCAAGGACAGTGGTGGAGAATCTATGGCACATGTATTTTCTTTTAAGACAAAACATGTTTAATGTACTTAGTTTTTTTTTTTTTTAACTAAAACCTCAGTATTCAAGTTTAGTTGCAGTGTTGGCACTTTGAGATAAATAAGTGGGTTTTGGGTTGCACTTTCAACATCTGTCTCTGAAAGCACCATCACTGTTTTAGGGAAGCCCAATATATTACTATATGGCAATCTGGTTCATTATGCATTTACTGGGGGATGTATCAATAAATTTATTGCCTTTTCCATAAGTTACAAGTCAATATAATCTTGAATTTACTCAGCTGTCTGATCCTCTAAAATGTAACCTCCTGCAGAGATGGGACTACATCTAATCCTTAGTAAGACTTGAACTATAGAACCTTTAAATTGCCTATGTTGGCTCTAATCCTTATGATGATCCTCCAGGTGGTATTACTACTTCTGCTCCATTTTAAAAAGGGATGGAAACAAAATGAAAAGGCTGACTTCCTTAAGCATTCACAAGTGGTAAATAGTAAAACGAGAACAGAACCTATATTCATGCTTTCTTTTCTTAAATTATCTTGAGACATACTCTAATTTTTCCATTTTTCTCTGAAAGTGTGCCCAAACTGAACCCAATACTCAACAACGAGCCTGACTAGTAAAGAGAACAGAAGAGCCATGAGCTACCCATCTGTATTCACATTCTACTAATCCAGTCACAGCTCTGCTTGCTTTATTGACAATACTAGTATTCTATTAGCTTTAACTGAATTTAAAGTTAATTAAAATCCATCCACTACCCTCCCAAATCATCTTCAAATAAAATGTTACCAAGATAGCTCTCTTAGTTCTAGAGGTAACTAAGCTGCTGGGTATTTTTATCCTCTTAAATATAGTACTGTATATTTGTCCTTATTCTTTTCAGCATGTGATCATCTGCATTGAGGTTTTTAGTTCTTTTCCAGCTTTGTGTCTACTGCATACATGACACACATGCTTTCTACATCTTCATCTATCATTGGGAAAAAATGATTGTAAAGAATACTGTCAAGGACAGAAAACTATGGCATGTTATCAGAGAAGCTGGTCTTCTCTCTGGTGTAGATTTCTTTTCTATAATGAATCATCAATGTGCAAGTAATTTGGGGAGGTATAGAAAAACTGAAGTGGTGCGCTTCCTTTCAAGGAGCTTACAGTTTACTAAAGATAGTACATGCACTCAAATAACTACAACACAGAAATAAACAATAGGCATAATAAGCACAAATATGAGATATGTATGAGAAATAAATATTATACACAAAAGTAGTTAATGTTTTTGCTACTGGGAAGGATGACAGGAACACTTGGGGATTAGAAGAGGAAGAAACATTTTTACACTGTATACTGTTTAGTACTGTTGAATTCAAAATCAAATGGGGGGAAGATATAGTCTTCAGCACAGGTTAGAGTATGGGATCTATTTCTAAGGTTCCTTCCAATCCACAGATTTTATAAGAAAAATTAAAGTATTACAATAAGAAAACATCCACAATACAGATGTAGAACCAGCTTCAAGTCCATCTTCTATCAACCAGCCTACACTTCTCCATCATATGTATAAGAACTTCATGAGAGATTCATTAAGTGCTTTCCTGAAACCAATTCTGGTTTTTTTGTTTCTTTGTTTTTTAAATCGGTACCAGGGATTATACCGCTGAGCTAAATCCCCAGCCCCCTGAAACCAATTCTTAAAGGCCTGGCATATGAAAGATTACTGAATCTCTTAAGGACTTTCTCCCCGCCTCCTTATATTTGTCCTCCATCTTTACTACCAAGTATTAAAAACAAAATTGCAAACTACACAGACAGGGCTGGATAAAGAAATAATTGCTTCTAGTACTTTACATATTCCTCTATTGCACTTAGCACATTTCTGCTCTTACTCATTCACATGTCATTCTCCCTTCTTACACCATGTAATTTCTGAATTCAGAGATGCTGTTTTTGTTAAAACAAAAGTATGTGATCAGTGTCCTCTCAGCAGAGGCTAGCACAGATTAGATGCTAATAAATACTTGCCCAATTAAATTATATCAATAGAGTCTAGAGAAAAAAGTTCATTTTATGAAGACCTACTCCATGCCAGAGAATTAGAAACAAGCTCTAATCTTTACAACAAATCTTTAAGGTATATATCACATCATTTATATTTTATGAATTATGGAATATTAAATAACTTGATCAAGGTCACAAAGTTATAAACAACTAACAAAAATAGCACAGGGAATGTTACCCAAGTCTGACTGGAAAAAAGACATTCTACCACAGTGGGCTGCCTCTCCTGGGAAAGGAGGTAAAGGATGGGAAAAGAAAAAGTGGTAAATGATAAGTGACTGGGCAAGTAGAAAAGAATCTGCCGGGACAGACTTGACAGACAGACAGCTAGGAACTACATAGCAACTCTGTTATTAAATGTTATGATCAGAGCAGCCTAGACCAGCCCTTGCAGTGCCATTTTTTTCCTTTGAAATTTTTTCTTCAAAACTGAAAAAAACATTAGTTGCTCTAAAGGAGCCACCTACTCTGGTTTCTGAAGGCTGAAATGGTCATGTCATATAGATGTATGCAGAGAATTCAGTAGGAAATCTAGCCAGGCATTGTTAAGACGCAAAGTGCAAGGTATGGAAGCTATGTGGAAGGCAAGGAGAATCTCAAGGTCAAGACCAGCTTAGAAAACTTGCTGAGACTCTGTTTCAAAAATAGAGCAAAAATAGCTGGGGATGCATCTTAGTGGTAGTGTACTTTCCTAGCATGCATAAACCCTGAGTTCAATCTCTAATGGGGGGGGGGAGATGCAAAAATGCAATAGTGCCTAATGATAAAGGGTATTGTCTTTAGTTAGAATGGTGTTTACGTTGAGCCTCTAATAAACTGTGTCACTTTATGCAAATTTTATGACCTAAGTATCAGTTTTCTTATCTAGAAAAATTAGGTGATAACAGCATTCCCTTCATGTGTTTTGATAAAGATCGTATCAGATACTCCAAATAAAAGTTTTAAGAGTATACGGCACACAGAAAGCACTCCAGAAACATTAGTAGTAATTTATAGAATTTTCACTGTTATTCTTTTAGATTTCTTAGACTTATCCAAATATGTATGCCCATATTTAAAACCACCATCCACCACCTAGTCTAAGATTTGGATTTGGTCTTCATCTGAAGTGGTTTTATACTAATTAGTACAAACAGAATGGACAATAGCCTAAACACTACAGAATAATTATCATTACTATGTAAACATCACTACTTCAGATTCCAAAATTCAAAAAAGGTAAGAAATTTAAAAATATAAATATATATACTAATACTATAAACAGTGAAGACAATGGCTTCTTGAGGACAGAAGTTATAAATACAAAAACAGAGAGATTTGGCAGAATGACAGTGGTTAAACTCATCCTCAACCTCAAAACCACCTCAGAAGAAAACAACAGGAAGCATATTCTAGTAAGCAGGGGTATTTTAAGAGGGTTAATGGTAATGTGCCTTTCATTATAACAAAATTTAAAATTTTAACATTCACTGTATTTTTGGAATAGTCTTCATATTTTATTATAGATGGTAATAAAGTTTTAGCGAGAAAAAAAAAGGGTAACAAGTAGCCACAGAGTTGTGTGTGTTCCTACAATGACCACTGCTCCTCTGGCCTAGCAATGTCTCTGTGGGTCAGAGGGGAAGAAGGGTAAGTGCCCATCACCAGTACCTACTGAGGCACTTAACTCCCTCCCTCCCTCCCCTTCTCTCCTACACAGTCTAAAGAGACTAGTTTCAGCACATTAAGAGTGGTAATTATCCACCACTCCTTCAACATGTGGCTACTTAAATCCCAATTAGAATTAAATACAATTTAAAACTGAACTCCTCAGTCCCATGAGCCACATTTCAAGTGCTCGACATCCACAGGTAGCTACTATATTTGACAGCATAGATATAGAAATTTTCTATCACTGCAAAAGTCCTACTACAGTGTTTTTCCTTTAAGAGATAACTAGTACTAATCTTAGCATGCCTTAAAGCCATTTACTTTGGTTACTACAAGAAATCCAAGGTTCTTTTGACATACCCTCATTATCTGAATACTAGAAGTTATTTTGTTCTAATGGACCTTTTATGATTTATAACAAGTCATCTGTCTGAGTTTCTTTCTTTCAAATATGTATGTTTTTATGTCATTTCTTTCCAAATTGTTCTATCTACAATCTCCAGTATCATGTTGAACAGAAATGCCAAGAAAGGACAACCTTGTCCCATTCCTGATCTTATGAAAAGCTTTTAGTCTTTCACCATTAAATACAATAATAGCCATGGGTTGTTCATAGATGCTATCAAGTTAAGAAGTTCCTACACAGTTCTACTTTACTGAATATTTTATAACAAAGATATCTGTAATCTGTCAAATACCTTTTCTGTGTCCATTTACTTGATCACCTGGGATTCTGTCCCTTATTTTATGATATAGTGTATTATATTAACTGACTTCCAATATTAAACCACCTTTTCAGACATTTTTGATGACAAAAAGAGAAATACTTTTGAAAACTTCTGTATCGTTCCACTACTCAAACTATTAATCTACCTGCATCTGTCCCCATACACTCTATCTTCTCTCCTTTTCATAAAATGCACTGCCCACAAGGCTAAGGCCAACTTTTCCACTTAACCCTGGCTCCTAATACCTCTTGCTTTGTTAAAGATACCTTTCTTGCTATCTATCTTACTTTTCTTGTTGCTGGAACAAAACCCAACACCCAAAACCCAACCCCAAAGGAGGAAATGTTTATTTGGTCAGTTTGTAGAGGTTTCAGTCCATAAATGACTGGCTCCAAGGGAGAGTGGCATAGTAGACAAGACACCACAGAGGAGAAACAGTTCACAGCAGGCAGAAGGTAGCAAAGCAAAAGATGACCATAACTCTTTCCCTTCCTTATATCTTATTCAGGCTACTTAGAGCAGGTACCACTCACACCCTTAATCCTAGTGCCCTTGATCCAAGCATTACACCAGGAAGTAATCCCATCATCACAAATCCAGCCACCTCTGAAATGTTCCACCTATGATTGCATGAAGCTTGGGGGTACACGTAGACACAAACCATAACACCACCATCTCTCCTGAAACATTAATTGCTCCATTTTTTTGGTTTTTTGTTTTTGGTAATTCTCATTAGCATACAAAGATGCACCAATATTTCACACTTCGTTATTTCTAGACTTGTACATCACTATTCAACATCGCTAGTCATTCACTACAGCATATTAAACTGATCATGAAACCAAAATTTTAATTTCTTCCTCCAAACCTGATACTGCCCCAGTATTCCCAGTCTCAGGAAATGAAAACATAGTAATCCAATTGCTTAGAGGTAAAACCTCGATTTTACCTAAGTCATCTCTTTCTCTCACACTCCATGGATTTTACAACATATCAGCCTTTATTTATTTATTTATTTATTTTCATATCAGCCTTTAAAATGTTCCCAATCTGACTTCAACTCAGTTACTACCACGAACCAAGCAAACATCAGATCTTGCCAGGAATAATGCAACCCAGCCCTGCTTAGTCTCTCTAATTCTATTTCTGATGCTGTTTCTCTAGACTATTTTCCATACATTTGCCAGATGAGATTACATCAATCTTATTTGAAACCTCTCTATGGCTCTTCATCATATTTAGAATAAAGTACAAAAGTGCCGCATGATCTGACCACTGCTTATCACTTCTTTTTTCACCTGTTGCTCTTTCTAATTCAGTCACCATGGCTTCCCTGCAGCTCTGAAAAACATGCAAAACACACTCTTGGCTTTAGGACTTTTATATTTATTCTTTTTACCTAGAATGACTTGATTTAAATGTCACCTTCTTACCCTTGAGTTTCTACCTAAAATAGTTCCTCCACCCCCCGGTCTGCTCTAGCCACTCTCCATCCTCTGTGCTGGCTTCATTTTTAAAAAGTTTATTATCTGTTTTCCTCATAAGAATATAAGCTTCATGACAGAACAAACTTGTTTTTTGTTGAAGAAATGCTCAGTTTATACAATAGTATCTGGGTCTCCCTGTTTTTACTCTCAATCCCTCCAATCTACCCTTTCATACTGCTCCATAAATAATCTGGGTCTAGCATACCATGGATAGTACCAGAAAGGCTTCTCTAACCAAAGAAGTCCTCAATTTCTATATTTGATAGGACCCTATGTGCACATCTCACACAACATAATAATTATTGCTTTACTTGTTTATCTCCTCTAGCAGACTGTCTTTTCAATATTCTACATATCTGGGAATAAAACTGGCAATGAATGTAAATATATATTTAATTAATCAATTGGGCAAGGTAGCTTCTTATTTACAAATCTCCTGGAGTATGTTCTTGGTTTTAAGAGCAAAAGAATATTTTTATAACTTAGATGAAAATGTCTCTAGAGCTTAATCTAAAACAGAAAGGCCCTATTTGCCTCAATCCATTCAAAAATAAATTATTATTGTTCTTTCAGGTACTAAATAGTCTTATTCTACTAGAGAGAGATTTTAACTTAGGAATCTGATATGACTATACTGAATTTCTAAATATAAATGCTTACTGCAAAGCCAAATTGTATTTTTTGCTGCAGAGAAGCTACCTAAGCTATCCCTCCACAAATTGTAGCAATTCCCTTTCAAGTTTAGATGGGCTTGTGTTATGGCTTGTGTCTAGATGTCCCCCAAAGCCACATGCAGTCATAAGGGTTTTTTGGAGGTGGCCAAATCAAGAGTGTGATTGATTTGTATTGTAACTCTGGGATTATGGGTGCTGGGATGAAGGGTGGGTGACTGATGGGTCACTCCCTTGGATTGGCACCACCCTAATCCTGGTAGACTGGATACAACATAAGAAACAGCAAGAGGGCTGGGGATTTAACTCAGCATTCCAAGCCCTTGCTTGGTAAACATAAGGTCATGAGTTCGATCCCTCTCTTATTGCTTTTGCTGGAACTAATTTTCTACTACTCCCTAAAACATGGTTATTTAAATTTAAATCTCAATTAGAATCAAATAAACCTAAATAAAATAAAACCAATAATCAGACTACCTTAACACTTTTGTTCATGAGGTATAATTAAGAAAACAGACAAGTAAAGCACCATATCTGAGTACCTGTATAATATATAGTTAACAAAACTAATTGGTACTCAGGCTCTATGAAGAAATCCTGTTTCAATAATAAGTCAGTCAATTAAAAAACACAAAACATCTGAACACTCTGCAAAACATATACAAATAAATCAATAATCACATGAAAAACTGCTCAATTTTATTAGTCAAATTAATACTAGATTAAAATTACGCTGTGGAAACCCAGAGAATACCAATGTCAGCAAAGAGTTCTATAATTCTCACATATTGTTTGTGGGAAATATGTCAAAAACAGTATGCTAAATTTAAGAAGCATTACACAAAAGAATATGCACTGGCCCTTATTTCTAACCAGTTACAAAAATCAAGTAAACATACACTTCAGACTTAAGTATAAGACCTGAAACAATGAAAACTTTTAGAGGAAAATATAAGGGAGATGCTTCTGTACCTTGGAAAGGGCAAGGATTTAAGTGGCAATACTCTAAAAGCACAGGAAACAAAAGCAAACACAGACAAATGGGATTACATCAAACAAAAAGGCTTCTGCACAGCAAATAAAATAAGCATGTAAATGAGGAAACATCCTACAGAATGGAAGATATTTTTGCAAACATAGAAAAAGAGGTTAACAATTCAGAATGTATAAGGAACTCACCATAACAGCAATAACAACTACAGTAATAATAATCTAATTAAAAACTGGGCTACATATCTAAATAGACATTTCTTTTTTAAAAAAAGACATACAAATAGCCAATAAGTACATGAAATATGTTCAATGTCAGTAATAATCAGGGAAATGTAAATCAAAACTACAAAGTGTTATCACCTTTTTCTAGTTAAAATGGCAATTACCAAAGACAAACAACAACAAGTGTTGGCTAAGATTTGGAGAAAAGGGGCTGGGGATTTAGCTCAGCAGCATAAGCGCCTACCCTCCAAGCACAGTCATGAGTTTGATCCCTGGTACCAAAAAAAAAAAAAAAAAAAAGAGATTTGGAGAAAAGAGAAAACTTGCTCACTGTTGGTGGGAATATAAATTAATAAAGCCATGATGAAAAACAGGATGGATATTTCCCAGAAATTAAAAAATACAACTACTATGTGATTCAGGGATCCCACTCCTGGGTATATGGTCAAAGGAAGTATGAGGCATGACTGAAAAGTAGAGTATGTCTAAATTTTAAAAAATTTACAACAGAAGATAGTTGCTATGAATCCCCTTCAAAATACTCTTCCTTGCTTTTGATCACACTTATCCCCATCATTCTGGCCACTTCCTAAAGATATTCTGAAAGTTCTTTCTTCCAAATGAAGTTGTTTCTTAAAGTTCTTTCTTTAGTTTTACTGTCTTGGCAGCCTTGATGTCCTGAACTGATTCAAAATATTTACCTTCCATTGTCATTTTGACTTTGGGGAAGAGCCAGAAGTCACACAGTGCCAAATCTAGTGAATAAGGTGGTTAAGTACATCGCGTTTTCATGAGCCTGTCTTTCTATTGCATAACACTCAGCAGAAGTATTCACTGTATTTTTTTATCATTTTTACCTCTTAAAGACACAAAACAGGACTTCCAGAACTGCTTCGGACAGTGGCAAGAATGATAGGATAAGTGTACTAGAAGTGAGGAAGATTAATAACAAGGTGTCTTTAACTGCCATAAGTTCTTTTTTATTTTTTAATTTTTTAAAGTTTATCAGTACCGGAGATCTAACTCACGACTGCGCTTGCAAGGCAGGTGTTTATGCCGCTGAGCTAAATCCCCAGCCCCTGCAATAAGTTTTTAATTTAAACATTCGCTATAATTTTTTATCACTTCTTATAAAATTAATATGCCAGAGACACCTGTATTCCCCCAAGTTCACTGCAGTACTATTCTTAACAACTAAGAAATGGAAACAGCCTAAGTATTCATCAAAGGATGAATGGATAAAGAAAATATGGTACATATACATAGTAGAATACTATTCAGCCATAAAAATAAAATCCTATTCTTTCTGACAATGGGAATGGAACTGGAGATCATTATGTTAAGTGAAATAAATCAGACACAGAAAGAAAAGTATGTAATACGCATCCTTGAAATATTACAAAAAAGTTTATCTCATACAAATTGAGGGGTAGAATAGTAGTTATCAGAGGCCAGCAAGAGTAGTAGAGAGGAAGGGTTGGGAGGGGTTAACAATGGGCACTAAGTGATAATTAAGATGGCAATAAAAAAGTTCTTTGTACCACTGCACAGTAAGGTGACTAGCAACAATGTAGTATATATTTTTAAAGTTAACATGACAATTTCATTTTTATTATAGAGAAATAATAAGTATTTGAGGGATTAGGTAATTTAAATCTGTTGGAAGTGTTATACAATGTATACATGTATCAAAACATGATGGAAGGGAGAACAGAAGTATATATCTGTGGTAGAATCGTTGCCCAACGTAAGCAAGACTCTGGATTTTATTCCCAATACTGAAAAAAACAAAACAAAGATACCTCATACTTGATTAATATACATAATTTTTATGTCTGTATCAGTTAAATTTAATTTTAAAAGACTATAAGGATACAAATCCATTTTAGTGAAATTCTAGAATAGATAAAAACTAGAATTTTTATAGAAACAAAACAGAACTGTGGTTGCCTTTAGGTGAAGGAAGAGGTGGAGAATATCTAGGAGTAGGTCTGAGAGAACCTTCTGGGGGTGATACTAATATTCTATTATGTTTTGCAAATACTTGGGCAAATTTTTATTTAATGCATTTCACAGAAATATTGTTTATGATTTTCATGCTTAAGTAGTTCAGGGAAAATGAACTGCTATTTATAATTAATTCTCAAAATCACCAAAACATAACCCAGATTAAAGGAGTGCTTTAGACAGATAGACACAGATGTGATAAAATATTAATGACAGGCTCTAAAACAGTTACTATATAACTTTATTGTATACTCAAAATTTTTCAAAATAAAATATTAGGAAAATATCTGAAGAACTTTCTAGATTAAAGATGACTAAAACAGTATGATGACTAAGTGAAATGATCCTAAAGTAGATACCTGACTAAGAAAAACTGTAAAAGGCATTTTGAAGACAATCAAGAAAATGTGAACTTAAGATGTACCTTAGATAACAGTATTATATTAACATTAAATTCCTTGAATAACGATATGATTTTGTGGGGAAACGGTTTTGCTATTAAGTGACACATGTCAATTAAAGTATTTAGAGGTAAAGTGTCATAATGTCTTCAACCACTATTATAAAGGAAAAAAACATATGTAGAAAAACGTACTACACAAAAAAGAGAACAGGGATAAAGTAGTCTACTGTTGTTACTTATACTTTTGAAATTTGAAAAATTTCAAAACAAAGAGAAAATACAGGCCCCAAATAAAACAGTTTCAAGTCCTAATTCCTACTTTACCAATTACTAGCTTAGTGATTTTGAGCAAGTTACTTATTTCTCCCTCAGGATAGCAAGGCTAACTTGTAAGCTTGCTGCGAAGATCACATGAGATAAGAGTATGGATAGTAGTACATGGTACAAAGCAAGAGTAACAGTCATCACTGTATTATAAAGACTAAGTCTGTGTCATAAACCCACAAATTTCAACTTTAAAAAATAAAGAGTATTGTTTTTAAATAAAATCTCATATAAATGGAAATATCCTATATATAAAATACATAAAGGCTGAGTGTTCACTGCGGTGGACTGTGATGTTGGAGTGTTACACCAGGACTCATCCTGCCCACCCTCCCTTTCCCTTAACTTCTCAGAAGGCTAGTGATACACAGAACACATTCTGAAAAACCATGTTGTACAACAAGGATAGATAAACTACAAGCTGGCTTCCTGTTTTCCTAAGTAAACTTTTATTGGACATATTGTACGACTCACAAATCATCTATGATGCTTTCACATTACTAAGGCAAAACTGAGTAGTTGTGACAGAGACCTAACTAGTTATGACAGAGATCATATATATGCAAAGCCCAAAATATTTACTATCTATTCTTTTGAGGATAAGCTTTGACCACCCTGTACTGGGGACTGATCCCAGGGCTTCACATTGAGCTACATCCCCAGCCTTTTTTAAATGTTTTTTTTGTTTGTTTGTTTTTTTGGGGTTTTTTTTGCAACGGAGGGTCCAAAGTTACTGAGGTGAGACTTAATAAACTCATGATCCTCCTGCCCTGCACCCCAAGAGTGCTGGTATTACATGCCTGCATTACCAATATCCAGCATAACAACTGTTTTAAAGTGTATTTGTTTTGGAGTGTTACCTACATAGTATGGAATCAGATGCTTTAGAGGGAATAAAAAATTATGACGATTCTGCTAACAATAAAATTAAGCTTACGTGTGAATGGTTCAGTCTTAAAAACTTGAAGTTTGATTCTTCTATAAATTAAGGAGCCTGAGATATTAGCATCAAAATTTTTGCAATGTGTGACTTCATTTGGACCCTGATTTCAACAAACCAATTATAAAAAGTAATCATCAGACTCAAGGAGACATGAACAGACTGGATAATAGATAGTATTATAGAAATATCATCAATTCTTTAGGTATAATAATGGCATGGTTAGTTTTTCTTTTTTTTAAAGATTTTATCATTTAGGGATACAAAGTAAAATAATAAAATGATTATCTGGGATGTGATTTGATGGAGTGTACTGTAGGTAAACAACAGTGGCTATGAACATTTTAGTGTTTGAGATTTATGTAATTAAAAGTACAACACAAAGTCCTTTTGCAAGATAATAAAGTTATACTGGTCACTATCTTTTGAAGAAAACAGATGGCAAAGATACAAGAACCTAAAAAAGCCCCAGGAGGCCTTATTCTAAAGAATCATTAATGGGAATCAAGTCAAATAAAATTATACACTGTCATTAGAGCCTAAATTAACAACAGATGAGTTACATATAGAGAAAAAACTCTGAACGCCTCTAAATTTTACTAATAAATGCTTCACCATGGCATGTATTCTGAAAATACAATGACTGATAATAGTGTGTAATAGAAACATGCAAATTTTTAAAAATGTTCTATAATGTAATTTGTACAATAGGATATATGTGGACCTATCAACCAATTTAAAAGCTAGAATATTACCAAAAACAAATTAGGTAACAGCAAGCTTCTTCCTGATACTTCCTGATTCTTTCTGTCACCATCTTCCCTGAAAGATAGCCTTCTCAAAATGATATGCCCTTCTTTTCTCCTTATACAAATATAGTTTTACCATAAATTCTTAATACAATGTTGGATTTAGTATTCTAAAACTTGGCTGTTTTTAAAAATCTGCATGTTCAATGGAAGATTCTTCAGAGCACAAGATAATCACCTTTTCAGTAAAATCTGGTTGTACAGTATATCCCAACTTTTGCCAATTTTTAGATATGTGATCGTAGGAAGATACTTTTCTGTTGAGTTTCAATTTCCTTTTCTATAAAGGTTGAATAATATCTGCTTCAAAACATTAAAACAATACACAGAAAGTATAGTTATTGGTGCTCATAAGTGGTAGCTACTATTGGTTAGTAGCAGGTATAGGTTAGAAAATTGTCAAATTTAAATCATTTTACTTAATAGAAAACATACCCTGTTATCAAGCATTTTCTTTTCATCAGACCTTCAGAAAACTACTCAGAAACCAATCAATCTGGGCATGGTCAACCTCCACAACTACCATCAAAAGTAATTGTTCATTTGAGCTTTTAACTTTGCATACAACCTTTTACAGAGGTGATTTAAGTCACATGGATTCTGCTCACTAGGAAGGAGCCTGAAACCATATTCCATGTAACTGAAAAAGCTGACAAGGTCAATTCTGAGAGATCAGATCTCATATCTACACTCAGAAGCAAAAGATTATACTACTCTGCCTCCCTGAAACTAAGGGAGGCTTCCGTGATTTCACAAACTTCCCCCAAGGGGGTTTACCTCTATACAAGGAAAGCAGAACAATGAACCGCTATGAAAAAGAACGCTAGTTATGAAGTCAGGCAAGCTAGGCTTGGGCCCCAACTTTACTGCCTATTAAATTCTAGGCAAGTACTAAACCTCTCTGATGGTAGTTTCATCACTGTTAAAATCAGGATAATAATACTTATTTTACTAAGTAATCATAACCCTTTCTATGGCTCCAAGACAGTTCAATTCACATCACTGATCTAATAGTAATTCCTTGAACTTTGCTCTTTCTTAAAATGCTCTAAATGCCTGAATTAAAAAGTGTGACTAGATCCTGAAATGAGAAAACTTTTCTACAGTAATTTTTAGCTGTTAGTATTCCTTCAACACATAATGCTTTGGTATTAATTCAGGTGTTAAAAAGAACTATTTTATTTTTCAAGGAAGAAATACCAACATCCGGCAGCAGAAAACTGCTAAAAGCATTTTAAGCCTGAGTCTTTGACACAGGCACAAACAGCAGGGGTTAAAAGGAACAAGACAGGAAGAGCAAAAACACTGAAAATTCAAGCAGTCACCAGCAGCAGTCAACCATTTCATATCCTACACCACACAACTATTTCATTAATGCAGCATAGTGAAGCTAGTATGAGGAAATATTCAGTAAAAGGTTGAAAGTTGTCACAAGATAAACGAGACCATAGTAATAAGGGTGCTGCAATTCTACACTCAATCCAGAAGGGTTACATGTTGTGTAACATATGTGTGTGCTGGAAGTATTGGCTTAAAAGTTTATGCAGTAGTTTAGCTATGAGTGAGGATATATTTCTATGCCCAATAGCATGGACATTCAAATATGAGGTCTCTCTAGAAAACACTGAATAGGTCTGAGGTAAAGCCTGTTAGAAAGTAATCTACTTTATGGCTGATAAGACTGCCTAGGCTGTGTTCCAAATATCCTTTTCTTTTCTTTACAAACATCCTTTTCTTAAATGCCTTTACCCTTTGTTTTATATGTTGCTCCTGCCTTGGGACAATAATGTTACGTGAAATAAATCAGACACACAAGGTTAAATATCAAATGGTTTCTCTTATATGAGAAACCCAAAGTATAAATAATTTAAAGATCAACATGTAAGATAGATAATAAGAAACAGGGAGATAGATATTTTGCAACTGGGAAGAGGACCAAGAGATGGAAAGGGTGGAAGGGGGGGAGAAGGTGAAGTAAAAAGAAGTAAAATGTGTTATGTACATGCACAAATTCTCCAAAATGAATGTAGTCATTATGCACTGTGAACTTGTACTAAAGGGCCAGGCTTGGTAGCATATGTCTGTAATACCAGCACCCAGGAGGCTGAGACAGGAGGACTTCCATGACTTTCAAGCCAGCCTGGGCTACACAGTGAGCTCAAGGCCAGCCTGAACTATATAGCAAGACCTTGTCTCAAAAAAAACAAATTGTTTTTAAAAAACTGCTCATCATTTTGTTTTTCTCTGTCAAAAATATAATGAATTAAGTGCATTTATATAGTTTGTTGAAGCTAAAAATCATAAATAAGCTTATGAACATAAAGAATTTCTAACCAAATGAAACACTTGATAAATGCTTATGATATAGTGTTGGGAGGAACCAAATGTAAAACCAGAACACAGACACATATATACCTTTTCCAAAATGCTCTGAACTAGAAATGTTTCAGATTTGGTATTTTTTCAAGTTTTGGAACATTACATCTTAGAGAAACAACCAAAATTCATTTCTGTTTTATATACACCTTATGTACTCAGCCTGACATCTTATTTCCCAGTTTGAAGTGATTTTATTTAGTTTTAGTGTGCCTATGGTTAGACCATGATCTGTCACATCATGTCAGGTGTGGAATTTTGTACTTGTGACATCATGTTGGTGTTCAAAAAGTTTCAAATTTTGGGGCCATTTCAGGTTTTGGAGTTTTGAATTACGAATAGTCAACTGTATGTGTGTGGGGTGCTTTCTCCAAGTGCCCTCAAAATAAGTAAATATACCAAAATATGTATGGTGGTATCAGTAGCTGGTTTTATTTCTTTTATATTTGGGGAAGGGGCGTATGTTTTTAAATTTCCAGTTGCTCTGGAGATACAGTATGTCCCAATTCCCATAAATATATCACTTTGGACAGCCAACTCTCACTGACCTCTGGACCAGCCCACCTCTTTTTATTCTCCAGCTTCCTCATTTCATCATCAGTGGCAATGAAGTCTATTCTTTTTATTTGCTGCCCACATCATCTTCTTAATTCTACATGATTCCAGTGCTCTTTTCCCTGTATCAGTGCTATTTTTGTTTACAATGTTTAAATTTTTCCCCCAGGGTCAGCACCGCTTCTGCTTCAAGAATAAAAGCTTTGACAGTGTTTACTAAAGAGGGGACTGTTAGGCAGGCACAATGGCACATGCCTGTAATCTTCCTGAGGCGAGAGGATTGAAAATTCAAGACCAGATTGGGCAACTTAGTGAAATCTAGTCTCAAAAAGGTCTGGGGATGCAGCACCGTGATAGAGTGCTTGCCCAGCATGTATGAGGGCGTGGGTCCCATCCCCAGGATTGTTCCCCCACCCCACCCCCCAAAAAAGGAGGAGGAAGATGGGATGATTATGATTGCTGCCTGTTCTAGGCTGTATAAATTTAGAAACTTGGTAAGTGACTAGAAAAAACCTGGAAAGCATCTTTGAGGCAAAAAGTAAATAATTTATAAAGAATTTATATACACTGGTAAGGACTATATTCAGACCCCAACAGATGCTAGGGCAAACTTCAGAGAATACAGCTATCTTGGATGTTTACTTTTAATACAAAAAGTTAAAAAGTCTATGCCCACTATTAGAGAACAACTAATTAAGAAACTTCTATCATAATAATTGGAATTAAACTCTTTTACTGTGGGTGGTCACCGCCTCTATTTTAGTACACTAACCAAACTGTAGTATACTTAATCATGCCCATGTCTGTTTCTTCACTGGACTGTAAATTCCCTGAGTATAAATTTAAGATCCCATGAATCACATTCCTACTACTCTTGACCCTCTCATTCCCAGCACCTATCACAAGACTGAAGCAGGAATGTTGGATAATGCTAACACTAGCTGTGAAAGGAAATGTAACAAGATCCTGGGGGACACATACAGAGCAATTCTCAGGATCCTGCATGGTCTTCTCTCGAGAACTTGAGCACGTTTTTGACAGGATGACCTGATGTTATGTCTATATGGGAAATACACACTCACTATCATACCTCTTCATGTCAGCCCATCCTACACTATAGGCTGTATTATTATTTTTTTTCTTCCCTTTTTACTTGGCTCAAAGTCACTCTACAGAGCCAGTTTTTCCCTATCTCTCTGGTTTTCTCCTGCCTTTAATAAATGTGTCACTATTTATGTTTGCTTTGTATAATTCTTTGTCCAGGACAGAAATAATCTAAAAACCTGGTGCCTGTCTACTGAGGGGTTAACAATCATGTAGGATAGATTTAATAGAAATAACACGGATTTTGGAGACAGGCTAACCTGTCAGGAAGTATATAAATCAAAAGAAACTGCAGCATCCCAAAACCTGGTAACAACATTTCACTAAAAGAAATATTTTAAGAAAAATTTTAAGTTGAACCACTTGTAGAAAGTGACTTCAGAGACAATATAGTTTCACAGATAAAAAGACATAAATACATCTAAATAATATGAACAAACATTAAATTTAGAACTGACTCAATTCAACCATAATTTAGAATAAGCCAAATTCCATGAGATTGCAAGGAATAAAAAACAGATCAAAGTGGTCAGCATCAGCAGTCATATCCTATAGGTTTTCTCCTTCCTGCCCACAACACAGATATGAGGGCTAGAGATCCAGCAGGTCATCCTGAAAACATACAGCCTCAAATTTAGGATTGGGAAGCCAAAGGGCAAAAACATAAGTCCTTAATTAGATCACTGAGCCACTACCTCTTTTCAGACTTCCTATGTAAGAAAAAAGAAATCCCATGTATCAAACCCATTGTTAATGTTTTCTTTATTGTGACTACTGACAGAATTTTCTAATACTATAGATACTAAAGAATTTCAAATAGTTTTTACTTGTTTTGACTTACAAAAAATTTATCAACTTGTTTTATAGTGCCTAGCCCAGGAGTAGATAAGTACATCAAGTAAGGTGTGTCACAGTCTTCTCCTACCAGTGGTAGTGAAGTGAACCTATGATGCATGTTGGTTTTTCTTTTAGGATAAAAGATGTTAATGTGTGAGTTATTTTTTTCTAAACTAAAACCTCAGTATTCAGGTTTAATTGCAGTGTTAGCACAATTTGTAATAAATAAATGGGTTTTGGGTTGCAGTTTGGGCACTCCACTCTAAAAGGTTTACCATCACTGCTCTACACTTACCTATGGCCTTAGGGAAAAAGAATTCCTGCTTTCTACTAAAAGCAAAAAGTCTGTAGCTGCTAGCACATATTTTAGTTGCTCTTCATAAAAGATAGTGACAAAAGTAGTCGAAAGATAGAGACATCACCTAAAAACCTAGATGCAGCATTGCCAAAACCTAAACAAGGTTTCTCAATTATGCAAACCAAATTATGACACATCCAAAAAGTTCTGTAAACAACACAGTGGGTAAAACATAAACAGTTCTCTTAAGAGTTAAAAAAAAAAAGGAGCTCCACCCCTCTCTGGGGGGTGGCTGAGAGTGTGGCAGACTTTTGGTGGCCTGAAGGAGAGAGACCCTGGCTCATCAGGACCTGCACCGTGCAGTTGACTCAGGGTGCCAGGAGAACAGGGAGCTCCACCCCTCTCTGGGGGGCAGCTGTGAGTGTGCCCAACTCTCCGCGGCCTTAAGGAGAGAGACCCTGGCTCTTCGGGACCTGCACCGTGCGGTTGACTCGGGGTGCCAGGAGAACAAGGAGCTCCACCCCTCTCTGGGGGGTGGCTGAGAGTGTGGCAGACTTTTGGCGGCCTGAAGGAGAGAGACCCTGGAGCATCGGGACCTGCACCATGCAGTTGACTCAGGGTGCGGGAAGAACAAGGAGCTTCTTCCCTCTCTGAGAGGCGGCTGTGAGTGTGGCCGACTTTCGGTGGCCTGAAGGAGAGAGACCCTGGAACATTGGGACCTGCACCATGCAGTTGATTTGGGGTGCCAGGAGAACAAGGAGCTCCTTCTCTCTCTGGGGGGCGGCTGTGATCCTGCTGGTGGGCAGGCTGAGAATCAGACATCTCATGTCGTCCTGTCCCATGCCCCCCCCCTTAGCAAGTGGGAGCCAGTTAACTACACATCTTGTGAAAAAATTGGCTATGGTATTTAGTATGAGCTCCCCATATGCAAAGATATGGACAACCATTTGGAAGAAAACAAGAGACAATATGACAGATAGTGAAGATCCCTGG